>LOEQ01000121.1:426130-441947 GCA_001685075.1 Bramus lutescens | reverse complement strand
TGCCTCTGCCTCCTGAGTGCTGGGATTAAAGGTATGTGCCACCACCACCCGGCTTATTTAGACTGTTTCTTGAGAGCTCACTGAATCCAGGCAGTGTTCTGAGCATGGAGAAGGAGCAGTGAAAGCTCTCATGAAGCTACTGCTTTCCTGAAACTTGCTTTCTTGTGCAGAAGGCAGATCGTAAACACGGAAGACAAATCTTTATGACAGGTGTCGATGTTCTGTGAGCCCAGTCCAGCAGAGATGAGGCGGAGAAGCTTAACCTGGGTGGTGGGCTGCTGTCTCATGAGTTTTTCTCATCAGCAACTTGTGAAGGACGTGAACCAAGCAGGGATCTGGGGGAATGACCTTCCAGGCGCAAATCATCATATGACAAAGGCCTTGGGGAAGATGCTGTGAGATATCATTGGGGAGGACCAGGTAGGTCCAGTAAGGATGTAGGAAAGAGGATGGGGGAAGGAGGGGAGGACTCAGGGACCAGGTGATGTGATCAAGACACAGTGATTATTGGGGTGACAGTCACGGAGGGGAGGGAGCAGCAGTCTACTGTTGTGTAGATTGTGAGGGAAGAAATGGCAGCATTAGACTGGTGTTTGGAGGTGAAATTGTCAGAGCACAAGTCAAGGATGACTCAGAGTGTTCAGTCTGAGCAGTTGGCAGGTAGTTTTCATAAACTGTGGAGGAGGAGCTGAACAAGCTGCATATGAGATCCACAGACAGCTAGGTGGGTAGCATCCATAGTGTAGAGTAGTAATGCCTAGAATTCAGGGGACTAGTTGGGATTGCATACGTGAAGTTGGGAGTTTTAACCCCGAGGTTTAAAATGTACTGGCTAGTTTCATGTCAATGTGATACGTGCTAGAGTCGTAGGAAAAGAAGAAGATCCAACTGAGACAATACATCTATAAGAGCAGGCCACAGGCAAGCCTGTAGAGCATTTTCTTGGTGATTGATGTAGGAGGGCCAAAACCATTTGGATTGATGGTCCTGGGTTCTACATGAAGCAAGGCTGAGCAAACCACGAGAGCAAGCCAGGAAGCAGCACTCCTCCATGGCTTCTGTATCAGCTCCTACCTCCGGATTCCTGCCCTGTTTGAGTTCCTGTCCTGGCTTCCTTTGTTGATCAACTGTGATGTGGAAATTAAGGCAAACAAACACTTTCTTTCCCAAGTTGCTTTTGGTCATGGTGTCTCATCACAGCAGTAACAACTAAAACCCTAGCTAAGACACAGGATGAGTGGATGCTGACTTGAAATAATCTGGGAACTGAGGCAGACAACAGAAAACAGGAGCTAAAGGAAATGAATTTAGGGCCATCTAAGTGTGCAGTCCTGGAAAAAAAGATGAACAGAGAAACCATGTGCATTGGTTGAGAAACAAGAGTTTTCAATGGCCATTTCTGTCAAGGAAACAGACAACAGCGAAGAATTCAGGAACCATTTTTGACATGAGCATCCCAAACTTCATTTTTCTCCAGGAACTTTCATAAGATAAATGTGTAGGTGAATCATCTCCCGGTGGAGTCTGACTTCAGATTTTGTATTCTCAGAGTTAATTTGCAGCTTTCCACCTTCAATTGGGGATTTAAAAGTGTAATTAAAAGAGAAAATGCTTTCAGGGTTTATAATTAAAATAGGTGCCAATGTTATTAGGCTGCGGGCCAGTTATTTAAAGAAGGGTTTAATGAATTTGGTTTCACTTGCAAAGGAAGTAGCTGAAAAAAAACTTATAGATTATAGTTCGACTCTTCAAAGTGCTTTTAAAAAGTTCTATATTTTACCATATGTTTGTATCAAGATTCCCCTCTTGTCACTAAATAAAGTCCTATTATGAAGTCTGTAATTTATTTCAAGGAAAAGTTCCCTTTTTTGGGTCATTAGTTTTTCAGTGTCCCTAGATAATAAAGAGTACCTTCAGAAGGGGAATTCTGCAGTACGGGTGCCGGTTGGCAATGAAAGCTAAGGTGTTTTGGCCTGGGCATCTAGAGAGGAGGATTTGGAGGTGAGCAGTTTGTTTGGGAGGGGATTTCAGAATGTATGCTGAGTAAGAAGGAGCAGCCCACAGCAACAGGAGGAAAAACGGTCCAAGAGCATTAGTGAAAATATCACTCCCCTGGGCTCTTTGGACTGGTGGGACATTAATGTCCTGAGTTGCTGTGCTCTTCTGAATATTCTTAGGGCCACGGAATGTCCTCAGGCCAAGAGATACAGGATCTTGAGCTGGGACACCGTTGGCATATAAGTGACTTCTCTATATGATGTAGCATACTTCCTGGAGACTGTGGAGGCAGGAGAGGCAGATCAGTTTTGTCTCCTATGTCAGTCTGTCTTTTCAAAAGGGTGGTCAGGGTGAAGAGAGACACGTTCTGCTCCATTATACTACATTTTCCTGTGGGAATAACTGCTTCCCTTGAGCCAGAACAATTAGAGCCAACCACAAACACGAGATTCCCATACAGAAAGGAAGAGAACCATAGTCATTCTAAATAACTGTTCAAGTTCTTCTCAAAACGGCAGGTTTTTTTTTCTTTCGGCAGTTTTAAAAGGGAGAATATTGCTCAAGACTGTGTGAAGTGTGGTCACGTGGTGTGGATGGGCTTGGAAATTGAACCCCGCCACTTCCATTTTCTCAAGATAACCTTGTCTTCTGACCCAGAAATCCTTCTAAGATTCAGTCTAAAGGCAATAATCAAAATGTAGACAAAATGTCCACCAATAATATTTGACCTAAGGCTGGTTGGTGATGTAAAGATGGAGAATGGCCCCACTACGTGACGCACAATGGCAAAGAAATTTAGTTTATACTATATTCATTGATACCTTCTAGACTGAGGTTTGCAAGTAACTCAGTTTTGTAGGAATAAAAGTAGGCAATTGTTGGTGAAAATGGAATAGAAGTGAGTATATAATTTTAAAAATAACCAGCAAGGGAAGGGCAGGAAAGACAGAATACTGATGCTTAGTGCCTAAAAGAAGTTGACTTATATACAATTTTTAGGTTGTTTTTATACTAATATTTCTGACAAGATCATATATTACTTTGACAACAAAATGGTGCTTAAATGATTTTAGGATACATTAATAGTTCCATTTAAATGAATGCTCAAATAAATATGGGTTCTGCTATTAATATTTTGTATTTTTGACAGGTAACTCAATCATTTGATTCTGGAAAACCTCTTACCAATAAAGACAACATACAGGTAATAACAATATTTAATGTGGATATGTTCTGAGTCATTTCACCCTGTTTGGCAAATACAATCTTTAATCTTGAAATCCTGTTCTATATGTATTTTCTCCTCTTTCCCTCCTTTCTATTGTTAACAAGATCTCTCGTAGCCCAGGCTGCCCTTATACTTACTGGGTAGCCAAGGATATCCTTAAACTCCCAATCTTTCTCTTTTTAACATCTGATAATAGGGTTTTGATCACAAAATTCTGAGGCTAAAGTTAGAATTTTATCAAACTAACTTGATGTCCAGGCCAGTAACTAGCAGTGACTGCTCAGACTTCTAGAACCAAATGTGTTCATTTGGCTTGTCCAGCCATGTATCTCTGGCTGTCCTAACCAAAAGTCTCCGTTACCTAAATGGTAGCAACTGACTCCCACTGTAACTAAAGAACAATTTTTGGAGCAGCCTATGTGTTCAAAATGGTTGCTACTTGTATCCTATCTTCTCAGTTCTAGGATTATGAGCCAATTGCAGAAGATGTCATTTTGTAACATTTTCACATGCAGCTCCTCTGATTTCCCCAAAAGTTTTTGCATAATGAGGATGAAATTGTCTATTAACACCTGTCAACCATCAAACAATTGGTGTTTAAGCATTTGATTTCCTAGTGACATTTAAATATTTTAAAAAACAACTTAATAAAAACATAATGATGTTATTAGTACCTAAAAGTGTTCACATAGAAGGCATTTGAGGACAACCGTTGTCACAAGGGTTAGGGAGGTGCTGGTGACAGAGAAGACAATGAGTCCAGTAATCTAGGAGTGGTTAATGAGGACAGATAGATATATGGAGGGTTGATTGATTGATTGACTGATTGATTGATGGTATCAAACAGCATTGTCTTTAATTAAGCTGTAGTGATTAATGTTCCTTGTCTGCAAGACTGGATTTAGAATCCCCGTGGAAACAGACCTTTGGGTGTGTCTAAGAGGCTCTTTCTATAAAGGCTTAACTACAGAGGGAAGACCCACTCTGAATGTGATGAGCATCATTCCTTGGCCCTAGCTCTTGGACTGAATGAAAAAGAACAAGTGTTTATATAAATGTCCCACATCGGTGTTGGTCTCTCTGCTTCTTTGCGCCATAGATGTAGCGTGACAAGCCATCCTCTAATGCCATTCCCTCCTTGATACGAAGGATTGTACCCTCAAACTGTGGCCCAAACAGACTCTTCCTAATTTGCTTTTCAAAGGTATTTTGCCACAACCATGAGAAAAGTAGCTAATACAAAAAATTCATCCCAGAAGTGGGGTCATTGTGGCTAAAGGCCAATCATGTGGTACTTAGGCCATTGGAAGCCGTTTGCAGAACCAAGGTAGGAGAGTTTGAAGTTTCAGGCTAGAAAAGCCCTAGAATATTGTATATAGAGCTTAGTGGTCCATTCTAGTGGGAGTTTGGAAAAGCAGAAAGCCAAAAAGTTTTGGGCTCATGACATTTCAGAGGGGACTGTAGACTCTATTGGGAATTAGATTAGAAGCCATTCATGTTACATTCTGGCAAAGAATCTGATTGTGTTCTGCCCATGCCCTAACTAACAGCTTGATTGATCTGGACTCAAAAGCAATGAAAGACTTTATTTGGCAGAGGAACATTCAAGACAGGCTGGCTTTGTGTTGTGGCAAGGGTAAAGCTGACTGCTTTTCCTTAGATTTGCAGAGAGTTGGGGTAGCGAATGGAATAGAAAGGTGGGAAGATAAAGTTTGTCACAGAATGGAGGTCGCTTCCATGATTGTTGTAGACAGAGCAGCATCATTGTTGAAGAGGTTAGCACACTAAAGGGATACCTTGTGCTATAGGATGGGAACTCAGAAAAGCCCTGAAGGCAAGAGCCAACCAAAGGAGAGAAGGAAAGTTGTGAGGGAGACAGCTTACCTCACAATGCTACCAAGAGGCTGCTAGCCCTGCACCTTTCACCTAGGAGAGCTTTTCCTCAGGGTCAGCCCCCCAGGGCACACAGTCTGTTGTAACTGGTGCCCAAGGGAGCAGGCAACATGCTGAGCATTGTCCAGCTGGCACTGGCTTTGTATATTAATTAAGAAGGGGGGAAAGCCAGCTGAACCCCAGCATTCAACTCTCTACTTTCTGGCTGTGGATGCAGTGTGAGATGCCTCATGTGCTTCCTGCAGCAGTTTCCCTGTTGTGGAGTGGGATTAAACCCTTCCTTTGTGAAGCTGCCTCTTTAGGCGTTTTGTCATAGCATCGAAAGTAGCTCATACTTTATTTTATTTTATTGATTTTTAAGTAACTCAAAAGTCATTTTCCTTAAACCTGCTTTATTTTTCCTTAATTTTGATAAAGCATAGGGCCTCTCTTTGTTAAATGTAACCTTCTTACTTCCCTATTATTGTGCATTTCATTCCATAAAGTCCACTTTGAATTATGTTTCATATCATTCAATGTTTTTCCCTAAGATTTTATTTTAATTCCTAAGCAATCTGTCTGAAATGAAAGAACTGGTATTAGGAAGATAAAGATTCATATCCATGTTTAGGTATTCCCAGACCTTGGGGAGCTGGGGAATATTTCTCTCTGCCTAGTCACAAATGCCAGGCCACCCTAAGAACACATTTCTAACGGAGCAGTGTTTGTTCTGAAAAGAGTGTCTGTCTGATCATTTCTTTTTACTCAGAAAGAGACTGACAGCATAATGGAAACCCAATTTCTATTAGCTAATTAATTAAAACAGTACTGTTGGCCTGCTTAAGACTCTTCAGATTACACCTAGCATTTTCTGTGTAGAGAGAGAGAGAGAGGAGTGTTAAATAGCATTACTAATTAATCTTCCTTTGATCCTCAAGTGTTTGTGTGTAATTGTCAAGGCTCATTAAATCAGTTTGTAGAGGAGGGAAGAAAAGAGAAATGGCCTCTCTGTCCTTTCTCCCGGCCAGTCTGTAGTTTCTTCTCTGAATAGGAAGAAATAATGATTGTCCTGGTGCCACACTTGGTCTGCACCTCTGGCCCAGTGGGTGTTCTACATCTGCTCTCCCATACACAATGGTTTCAACCCATAGAATAAATAAAGAAAGGAGGAACAGAGACCAGGCAACCTAACCTGTCAACGCCTGTCTCTGTTGCTCCCATTTCTCCCAAATGATGGAAAATTTTTCTTCTTGTTTATGTAAGGCAAGTAGTTTCTCTCTTCTAGACTAGATAGATAGCCCCAGCATCTTCTTTCTGTATCTGCTCAAAAAATGACTGTCTGTCGCATCCAAGGTACTGTTCTATGGCCAGCAGTCATAGTCAGGGAGCATCATGGGCTGGCACCAAGTCCTTATAGAGCTTATACTTTAATGGGCAGGGCTAGCAAAAACAAATGCCATAAACACAAAGAAGTAGCTCACCCCGTGTATTGGGACAGACCCAGCCTTCCTTGGGTGTGCAAAAGGAACTGGAAGCACTGTAGAAAGTGTAAAATCACTTGGGTGAGCAAGTGCCTCTTTACTTAAAGGTAGATGGGACTTGTGCAACTTCACAAAAGAATAATCTAGAAACAGGGACAAGTGCAGAGGTCTTGAAGCAAACTTGCTTGGATTGGTGATAGCGATCCTGGCTAGTGCGGAGAGAGTCGTATGGATGGTGGGGAGTAGCAGTATCTAGGCTCAGAGAGGCCAAGCTGACAAGCCTCATAGGGACATTGTAGCATAGGCTCTTACCTGAGCGAAATGGGGGCCATTGGCGAGCTTCGAGCCAAAGTGTGGTCAGATCCACTTAGGTTTTGCTTTACTTTCATGTTTTATGTTCTGTTATTTATCTGGGTAGGTGGGGCACATGCTACAGTGTGCCCATGGGGGCCAGAAGACAGCTTCCAGGAATTGCTTTTCATTACTAAGTAGGTTCTGGGGGGTCCCCAGGATTGGTAGCCTGCACCTCTACTCCCAGAACCTTACCTCACTTGCTTCCAATTTTAAAGAGATCTTTTTAATCTGCTGAGTGTGCTGTGTGCCAGGTTTTATTTTGGTGTCTGTCAAACAAACGTCAGCCAGTCAATGATACACATTTTCAGCCCTCTGTAGATGGGGAGAAGGAGGAGGTGATTAGAATGTAGAAGAGAAGAGGATGTGGAATGTCTTGGTGGATCACGGAGTAGACAGGCAGCCTGATTGCTGCCCAAGGACCACTTGCTCTGTCAATGAGATTTTCATCTACCCCCTTCCACTGCAGGCCATCAAGGGAACTTTAGAGTCCTGGTTACAAAGGAGGTAGGGATGAGATGGAGAGGGGCTGGAAAAGGGCTTGGTCGACCGTGGATGCTAAGCTGGGTAGGGAGGCTGTTTTCCTGTTCTTATCCAGTCTGTGCTCATGGCAACTATGGAGCCTCTGCAGTCTCCCTGAGCTGGTAAGAAGTCTGTTCCCTCATTCCGACCCCAGGTTTGCTCTCCCATTATGTGGCAGGGCAGGGTGTGAGTTGAGGAACTGGAGCGGTTCTGCCATTTATGGAAATATCGTGTCTAATCCTTCACCTGACACCCAATCAGAAAGATGAAACGGAGGCGACACTAAGATGTGAGATGTTTAAGTAACCCGACCCTTTACCCTTCTCACTTGTAGGCGCTGGAAGATTTGATCAACAGAGGCTTGCCTCTCATCCTGGTTACTCTTGGCCAGCAACACCTCTTAAACAAATTTAATTTTGCCAAGGCCCATTTCTTCATCAGTTTGGCTGCGACGATAAACTGTATCCCGGGTAATTCCCCCCAAACACTGTACCATACAGTTGTCATTGAGAAGAACAAACCCAATATCCCAAACCTGAAAGGTGAGCTTTTGTTTTCATTTTTATGTTTTTCTTATTTTCTCAACCACTAACCACCCCACACCCAATAACCCGTTTGAATATTTGAGCTTATATTTTCTCCCTGAGGTCCTCTGGCACATATATGTTTATGTCTTATTACAAGTACATACATATTTATCTGTCCATCCATACATATCCATAGGAATATGATGAATATTTAAAATAGCACTTGCTAATGTTTTATAGAATAGAATGTTCATTTTTTTGCATTTTGCATATCTTATGTAAAACAAAACTCATAGCTGGAGAGATGGCCTAGCAGTTAAGGTCATTTGATGCTGTTTTAGAGGACCCAGGTTTGGTTCCCAGAACCCAACCTCTTACAACTCCAGTTTTGGGACTCTGATGCTCTCATCTGGATCCTGCAGGTGCTTGAACACACATAGTGCACAGATAGACATGCAGGCATAGTAAAAATAAGTACACCTTTCAAATGATTTCTCTGAAGCCATTCTAGGACAACTATCTTGCTTTGATTCACTGCTTCTGTTTACTAGTCTGTGCTATGGACATTCCATGGTAGATTGAAGCAGTACCCAATTGAAATTCATGCGCTGTCTCCACAGAGCCACATCACAGTGATACCGATCCGTCTGACAGTGTCTGTCCCTATGATGGGCACCATTGGGTGGGGCTTATTGGCTATCAAGTGTGTGTGTTTTTGAAATATACTGCCTTAAATTTTTTTGATCTTAATAAATGTTATCTACTACTTCATATGCTGTGTAACTGTCGGTTTTGTTTGTATCTTGGTTTTTAGTTGGCGGTGGTGTGTGTAGTATACCTACTTTGCATACTTTCAGGTTTATGGAAACACAAAGGAGCGCGGGTATAAGTGAGTGCAGGTGCTAATACCATACTATTTTATAGATTTTTAATAGATTTTAGAACCAAGGAGTGTGATGACCTTAGCTTTGTATTGTGTATGCATGTGTGGTATACATGCGAGTGTTTTCATGAGTGTGAGCACATGTGTGGGCTCTTGTCTGTGGAGACCAGGGTTCCTTGGGAGTTGTCTGCCTCATATTTGGAGATAAGGCTCTCCCTGGGACCTGGAATTTGCTGATTTGGGTAGGCTGACTGGCCAGCAAGCCTGGGAGATCCTTCTGTTTCCACCTGCCTATCTGGGAATTACAAAGTGTCTACTTGCACATCCGGCTTTTCCTGAGGTCAAACTCTAGTTTGACCTTGTGCTCATGTGGTGTTTAGTGACTGAGCCCCTCAGCTCTAGCTTTGTAGGTTTACTCAAGATTTCTTAGGAGACGTTGCCTCTGTTCTCTGATTTAACCTTTTTATGAACGATTGGTACCTCGAGATATTCGTTTGATCACAGTTCAGTCTTGGTAAGTTGTGTATTTCTAGGGGTTTGTTTCTTTCAGGTTATCTACTGTGTTGACCTGTCTCTGTTCATAGTAATTTCTTATTGCTGTGGTTTGGATACGAAGTCTCCTCCCCACCAGGCTCACCAGCTAAAACCTTCATTCCCAAAGCAGTGATGCTCACAGGCAGAACTTTCTGGCAGTGATTGGATCATGGGGCTTTGACCTAGATGCTGAATTAATCTATAGATGGATATGCAATGTGATCGTGTTATTGGGAAACAGTGGAGACATTAAGAGGTGAGGCCTAGCTTGAGCAAACGGTCTCTGAGAACATGACTTAAAGGGTATGTCTAGTCTCTGGACCCTCCCTAGCCGCTTCTGGGTTTCTGTGATGTGAACTGGACCCTCTGCCATATACTCTATTCTGCCATCGGCTTATAGCCACCATGGCTCTTGTGACTTGCGCTGTACCCTCTACTATAACTAAAATTGTTAAGTTTATTTGCCCATTTTCTATATGCCATACATGCTTTCCCAGAGACTATAAAACATTTTTAAAACAATTTCCCCATTGAGTAGGTTCTGAGAACTCCTTGTATTCTCATGCTTGCATTAGATCTTTCTTAATCTCTTTTTTTTCTGAGAAAAAAAGCCTAAATCCAGCCCTTTTACTCAGCTGACCCCTAAGACCAGAGTCTCCTGTTTTAAGAAAACAGTAAGGAGATGAAACTGGAAGAAAAGAGAAAATCAGTGCCTGCAGCACAATTAATAAAAACCCAGAGACAGAAATTGGGGTCTGAAGGTCAGAAAAGCAAAACCATCAGCCACTGGCTCTTACCTCTGCCTCAGTCCAAAATGGCGATCCTGCCTCCAGGAATCTCAGAATGAGGCTGTGTCTGAGAGCTGTCTCCTCCAGTCTTATATTCCTCTCTAGGCTGGGATGTACCACTGCCTGGTTTCTATGGCAAACTAGTGTGGCTACTGGGATTAAAGGTGTGCGTCACCACTGACTGGTCTGTAAGGCTGACCAGGGTGGCTGTTTTACTCTCTGATCTTCAGGCAAACTTTATTTATTAACATACAAATAAAATATCACTACAAGTGCCAAGTTCCCTTTGATTCTGCAATCATTCTTTCTATTTGTCAAGTTTATGGGCAGATAATGCTCTGTAGCTGTGTGTAGTGACTTGTGATTATTCAGCGGAATGACTGACACAGACAGATTTTTATCTGAATCCTGCTTCAGAATAAGGGCAGATTTACTGTAGATGAGGAATTTCGGAGATACATTGCTTGAATAGACCTGCTACTCCAGAAGGTCCACTCGCTGCTGTTATAGCAAGGGCTTCTGCATCTCAACAGAACCAAGGCTACTGTGCTGGTTTGAATAGGAATGGCCCCATAGACTCACCTGTTTGAATACTTGGCCCTTAGGGAGCTACATTGTCGGAAGGTGTGACTTCATTGGCGTAGGTGTGATCTTGTTGGAGGAAGTGTGTCACTGTGAAGGTGGGCCTTCAGGTTTTATATGCTTAAACCATACCCAGCACAGCAGTTTCCTTCGGCTGCCTATGTTTCCAGATGTAGAACTCTCAGCTCCTTCTCCAGCATATCAGCCTGCATACCGCCATGCTTCTCGCTGTGATGATAATGGACTAACTCTCTGAAACTGTAAACTAGCCCCAATGAAATGTTTTCCTTTATAAGATTTGCTATGGTCATGGTGTCTCTTCACAGCAATAAAACCCTAATTAAGAGAGCTTCCAAGGGAGTTTTTTTTTTTTGTATATTTGAAGTGTTTGAAATTTTTGAAAGATCAGGAGAAGGAACCACACTTCTATATCAGAAATTGGTAGCCTGAGTGACACCATTAAGTGTGCAAAAGAACTTTTCTGGGCTGTCTGATTTGTGGCAAAAATAAGGACAGCATTCTAAGGCTTATTTAGGGAATGTAGCTCTGCATGTGTTTCCGATGTTCATTGTTCATTTTGTCTAATTATATTTATTGATACATCCCATGAATGATAGATTTTAACAAATATAAGTGCTATTTAAACTAACCACTGATCCTTGATATTTCTAAAAAACTTTCATGTCTTTAGATTTTTACACAAAAGATGAAAATTCACATTGTCAACTGTCAAGATTTAGAGATGACTGCACTCTTAGCATGATAAAGGTAAGCAAGCCTTAATGTTTCATTTCTTCCACAAACCATGGTAAATCATTTATCAAAATGCTCACTACACAACAGGAATTTTGCATGGTGGTTTAATTCTCATACTTCTGTGATGTAGGTATTAATCATTTTACTTCAATGTATTTCATAAAAAATCAAACCAAGTTGGGCAGTAGTGGCAGATGCCACTAATCCCATCACTTGGAAGGCAGAGGCAGGTGAATTTCTGTAAATTTGAGGCTAGCCTGGTCTACAGAGTGAGTTCCAGGACAGCCAGAGCTACACGGAGACCTTGTCTTGAAAAATAAACAGCAGCAACAACAACACACACATAAAACAAAAACAAAAAACAAACAACCCTAAGGTTTAGACAATATATGAAATTTACTAATGCCATTCAAATAATATATAGATCTGGGAATCAAATCTATTTTTTAATTTGTTTAAAAGGTTTGTGGTTCTAACCATTACACTAAATTACCTATGATAGTACTTGCTTTGTACATGCAAACTTTTCAATATCTATTTCTTTTCTGTAATTCCATCATTTTCCCCTCCCCGCTGTTCCTTTCAAACTCCCTCATACACATCCTCAGCTTTCTCTCTTTCAAATTCATGACCTCTTTTTCTTTAATTGTTGTTGTAGATGTGTGTGTATAAATATATATTCCTAAATATGTAAATACCACCTGATCTGTCTGTACCATGTCACTTGTATGTTATGGTTTCAGAGCTAATCTTTGGTATCCAACATTCCGTAGTCACCTGTAGTTCTTTGTGTAGAGATAAAGCCGTGTGAGCTTTCCCTCGCCTACCAGCATGTCTAGTGA
The DNA here is from genome assembly GCA_001685075.1 of Bramus lutescens. Classification (NCBI taxonomy): domain Eukaryota; kingdom Metazoa; phylum Chordata; class Mammalia; order Rodentia; family Cricetidae; genus Bramus; species Bramus lutescens. Next base: position 429,583 of record LOEQ01000121.1, on the reverse strand, counting down.
CGTCGCCCTTCTTCAGGTCTCATTTAGGCTGCCATACTGATGAGACTTCATGCTGGTAGCTTCTCTGATGCTTCCAGAAGATATAATCTCACAGTACCTTTCCTGGTCCTCTGGCTCTTAAAGTCTCCTCTTTGTGTCCCCTGGGTCTTGAGTGCAGGAGTTGTATTGTAGGTGTTTCATTTGGGACTGGGCACAAAATGCAGGAAACTCTGCATTTTGATTGGGTTGTGGTTTTCTGTTAGTGGTCTCTGTCTATTAGAAAGAGAAGTTTACTTGATAAGAAATGAGAGTTGTACTTATCTGGACACATGGACAACTTTTTAGAATGTAGTTAAGAATTATTGTGTTGGTTTAGTTAAAGTGGTCCTTTTGGTAGCTTCTCCTCCAAGATCCACGTGTTCACTAGCCTTGGGTAGTTTGCTAGATTTCGGGTACCACCTATGATTTCCGTCTCACTAAACCTGTCGTAAGCTCAATTAAAGTGCTATTGGTTACCTCCTAGGTTTGGGTGCCATTGCTGCACACTTAGAGTAATCCTGCCATGCTGATTGTGGTGGTTCATAGACATCAGAGTTGGGTATGTCTGCTGGTTCTGTCTTTCCTTTCGAAGCTTGCACGGTGCCTCCCACAGTACTGTGAGAGCTAGTTCTCAGGGAGGAGGCCCTTAGATCCAGTCCAGTGTCAAAAAGTCCATGGTGACACCGGTTGTTTGAGAGACCATCTTCTGCCGTATTGATTCTGTTTACTATGGATTGTCTATTATAAAATCTCATTACCTCCATATCACCAATTAGGCAATCAGCATTTAACTTGTGATACGGTCTGTCTTCATTGTGGAATCTCTCTGCTGATTAGCCCACTTGCTGACATTTGCTTGTAACTTCAAAGAGCCCACTTGTGATACCCACACTTTTATGGTCATTTGTGGACATGCTCAGTGTGTCAAAAAACGATTATAAAATGTATATGTAGCCAGTATGCATGTACCCGACCATGGTGAAAGAGATTCTGCACCGACTCTCTCCCAGACTACCAAATGGCCCTTCTATACACCTCTGGTCTTAGTATAGGTCGAGTGACCCTGAACCAGAATCGCCAGATTCTGCGGGATTTTGTGATATTTGCATAGACTTCTCTGCTTCAGCTTCTCTAATCCAAGCATCTAAGTGCAGTGTCAATGCTTAAAATGTTTTAGCTTCGTATTTTCTGCATTAGTATTCCCCAAACGTGTGCTATATTCCCCCTACTGTGAATCTGTTGTCAGTGGGTCTTGCTGTATAAAATGTCCCTCATGCAGAAGATTAAGATGGTGTCTAGTGTTTGTGATGCACCTTATAAAGCAAATAAATTTTCAGTTCACAAAAGAACTATAGCTCCTTTGTCTGTGAGCCCAGGGTTAATGAAGCAAATATATGTGGAACGATATGTCCTTAAGTGTAAACATTTAAACTAGATGCAGTACTGATCACCTGGTCAACACGGGACAGGAGGCCCCCAGGCACATCTGTCTCTGTTGTCCCGGTGAGGCACTGGTGGATGTCAGGGCAGCTTCACAGAACTGCAAGTGGAGAGCTCTGGCCGCTCTGCTGTCGAGATTTCACCTGCTGCCACTGCCACGTGCTCCTTCCTGGGCCTCTTCTCTGCTGATTGGGTGCGGGTGTTCTGCTGTGTCTCCCAACCACTGTTATTTCTCTGAGCCTGAAAATATTTGTCAAGAGTGAGACTTTGACTCTGACTGTGTGGGACGGTGTGATGTTCTCTGACTGTGTGTGATGGTGTGGTGCTCTCTGTGTGTGATGGTGTGGTGTTCTCTGGCTGTATGTGACTGGTGTTCTCTGACTATGTGTGACAGTGTGGTGCTCTCTGACTGTGTGTGACAGTGTGGTGTTCTCTAACTGTGTGTGACAGTGTGGTGTTCTCTAACTGTGTGTGATGGTGTGGTGTTCTCTGACTGTATAACTGTGAGGTGTTCTCTGACTATGGCCATGTTCTCCTTTCTTTAGTCACTGTTACTGATAGAGGCTGAAGACAGGTTGAACTGCCTGGTGTCTGAGATGGAGCATCAGTGCCATAAGCCCCTCTGCCAGTGCTCTGCTGGGGAGCTGGAGATTATTGTGGAGGCCAGACTGCAGCTAGCAGCCATTGCCCTGCAGAGACACCGGGCAGCATATGGGTGAGTCCCCTGGGGGAAGAGGAACACCACCTCAGTCCTTCACCCCTCACCCCATCCTCTCACCCCCCAACCCTCATCCTCTCACCCCTCATCCTCTCATCCTCTCACCCCTCCCTCATCCTCTCACCCCTCCCTCATCCTCTCACCCCTCACCCCGTTGTCCTCCTTCCCCCTCACTCTCCTTCCCACTGACTCTGAAAGCCCTGGTGCCCTGTCACTTGGTGACTGTGGGAAGTTGTTCATTCTCATTTGTTGAATATTCACATTTTATAGGCTTTGGATAGTCCTAGGTCTATAGGGACATACTTAGTTTTAATTATTCACAGGGTTTTAAAATTCATTTTTACATAGAACATATCAATTTTCCATAAAGAAATTCCTTTATTAATCACACTAGGTAGGATGTTTAATATCATATATAAGATGAACAAATTAACAATGCCTGACTTTTGATTACCTTTAACAAGAATTAAAAAAAAACACATAAAGCCTTTGGAGTATTTTTTTTTCTTAAGCACCAAATGCAAAATATGAAAGGGGTCTTAAGAGATGACTCAGCAGTTAGGAATACTATTCCAGAACACGCAGAAGGGGTGACTCACAACTGCCTGTAATCTAGCTCTGGGGGATCCAGTACCCTCTTCTGGTCTCTTCAGGTTGTTCAGCCATTGCTGTACATGACACACACACATACACATACTCTCTCTTTCTCTCTCTCTCTCTCTCTCTCTCTCTCACACACACACACACATACACATACTCTCTCTCTCACATACACACACATACACATAAAATAAATTTTAGAAGACAAAGAATATTTGGGTTTTAAAAATAGCATCATCTGAACTGTTGAGGGCTGGGCCGTCCAAGAAGCTGATTATTTAATTGCGCAGTTGTGTCTGAGCTTTCATTCGCCTTGGTCATGGAGTCTGTCTTTAGCTGTCTTGCCTCCACACTGTGGTCCAGAGACTGATGGTGCAGGGGCTCCTCCATCCATGTGCTCATGGCCATGTGTAAAATATCACTAGCACGGCAACTCTTTACAGTCACAGAAATATTCTTTCAGTGGGTTCCCATAGCACCGGTGATAAACACATCTACGTCATGAAATCCCCGGACAGGTTCGCTAGTGGTTTGTTTACTACACTGACAATAGTTTTGAGCACGACACTATGCTGGGCACTTGGGATACGTTAGTATGTGTAATCTGTACAAAATGCATAGCAGGGGGGCTGGAGAGATGGCTCAGAGGTTAAGAGCATTGCCTGCCCTTCCAAAGG
>LOEQ01000121.1:401276-424859 GCA_001685075.1 Bramus lutescens | reverse complement strand
AGAGAGAGAGAGAGAGACAGAGACAGAGACAGAGAGACAGAGAGACAGAGAGATTAAGGCTAGCAACACTTACTAGTGCCCTTGATGAAGAAGCAGAAGCTGTGGCATTTGGAATCTTTGCAGTGAAGACGTTCCCAGGCTGGTGGGATCTCCTGTGGGCTGTTTGTCTGGGTGTCTGTGCAGTATACCAGTGTTGATGGCTGTCTTTCAGAGGAACACATGGGTGATGGAATTGAGAGTTGAACAAGATGCTCTTTTCAGGGAAGACCATCTTTATTTGAAAAAACAACTGACAGACTGTGGCTGTTCAGCTCGGGATATTTGGCAGACATTTTCTTGAAAACGCTCATGCTGTTTCTCGGAACAGATCTGCTAGTATCTGTTCCCTATGATAAAATTTGAACGTCTGGATTTTGGAGACTATGTAGCTGTCACATGAACATGAGCGTTTGTTGTATGAGTGACAGTATTCACAGAAATATTGTTTAATTGTATGATTAAGTATTTCAATAATTGACGTATCCACACAGCACGTTTTCCAGACAAGTGCTCAATATTTCAAAATCTTCGTGAACCCAGCAGACCAATAGGCTCAAATGTAGGAAACCATCAGTGTGTGATACAAGATTCTGTATGGCTACACACATTTAAGAAACTATCTAAGAAAAATGTAATTATCTAAAGAGGCCAGCTGGGGCTGGGGCAATGGCTCAGAGGACAGAGCGCTTGCTGTGCAAGCTTGAGAACCTGAGCAGAGATCTCTGGGTAAGAAGCCTGGTGGTAAGCACCTGCAGCCTAGTGTTGGGGTGGGAGGGAGCCAGAGACAGGGGGATCTGCAGAGCTTGCTGCTCAGCCAGCCTAGACAATGGACCCATGTTCAGTGAAAGAACTCGTCTTGATAAGGTTCAAAAGTAATAGAGGAGGACATATGACTTTGACCTTTGGCCTCCACATGCATGTGTGCACACGTGCGCGCACATCGGGACACCCACATGTATAGTCACAAACATGTGCTTACATACCACACACAGAAACACACACATATGCACACACCCATAAATAAAAGAAAAAGTCTCCTTGTGTGAGGCTGAGTTTTCCTTCTTTTATCAAAATAGAACAGAACAATAGACTGATGTGCCAGCAGGGACAGAAATGGGTTTTCCTTGATTAGGACAGACAGTAAATAAAGCCATGGCAGCCTCTAAACTCATGTTTTGGAAAACATGTTTTGTGGGTAAAATGTATTATTTCTGTTAATATGTAATGACTTAATCTTAAAATGAAGTCAATATTAAATAATTCAATTTTGGATATGATAAGTGTTGATGGTACCCTTTAGAAGGTCCCAATAATTTTGCAGATACTAGTAGTTTTTAGTAGTAGATAACAGTGTTGATATCAAAGTTGAACTATGGTAGTTTACAGTGCTGTTATATTTATGGCCATCTTCATGCTGTGGATTGTTGGTAGCTTTTGAAAATTTATTAATTTTAGGCTTAGGCTTAGACTGTTACTACTAATCACAAATTATTTCCCCTGTCAAAGTTTGAAGAATGAAGAAACTTTTAATATTTGATTTCCAATAGTGCTCTTTTCCTCAGACTCTATCTCTGAGAGCAACTGCAAACCTAGAGCACACAAATGCATGCACTTACACACTCACACATGCACACACACACTTTTTGGTCATTCTTTACGTGTCCTTAGATATTCTCTCCTCTTGTGGTGTAGAGGGTGTGAGTGATGAGTGCTTTTTATTTTTTTTTAATGAGAAAGGAATGAGAATGAGAAATTGCCAGATACCCAGGAAAGGGTTATCATAAAAGAACTTTAATTTGAAGACTAGGCAGATGTACGGTAGACGTATGTCAACTCGGCGCCAGTGTATCAGAACACTCCTGCATTAAATACATGAATGTGGCCCCAGGGAAGAAAACCTGAAAAACCTTTGGTGCTTTTGCCTCTGTGGAGCAGAGTTTTCATTTGAGAAGGTCACTGTCAAGATGAGTGAGGTTTCTTGTTCATGAACTTAACCCCCCACACGCTTCTGGTGGAGCACTGCTGAGAGCGTTGGACAATCCCTTTTCCAAATGATGGTCAGCCTGACATCTCCTGATACTTCCAATAAAATTACGTGTCAAGGAAATTGAAAGGCGCTTCCCCTGGGGTGACAGGTAGAGCAAGCTGCATGGATTTTTATGAGAAAAAACTAGCCATTTTTGTCATGAATGTTAATAAGAAATAAATGGGATCAAAGCTTTCCACACTGTCTCTCCTTCTGCACTCTCTTTCAGAACACCGTCCTTTTAATGTTGTTTGAGCAAATATTTGTTCCTATTTTCCTTGGTCTTTAACTGGTGGTCTAAATGGGAAAATATCCAAGCCTTTGATTTCATGTCCAAACTGAAATTCCTTGCGATTTGAGACTTTAGAACAGGTCATACTTCTGGACTTCTCTGGCTGCTGCTGGGGAGGAACTAGAAATTCTCCTTTGTGCAGATGCTGTTGTTTAAATGTCTCTCCCTGGAGATGGTGTCTTAGAAACGTAACCTCTGAGGTGTGTGCTAACAATGTCTCTCTGGGATGACTTGAGTGATCAGTGTCCCCTATAGGCTCGCGTGTGTGCACGCTTGGTCTTCAGTGGCTTGTGGTCTTTGGGGAGGTTATGTAGAATATTTCTGGAGGAAGTGTGTCACTGGAGGTGGGCTTTGGTGCCTTCTATCCTTGCCCACTTCCTGTTTGATCTCTGCTTACTCTCTGTGGATAAAAATACAGTCAGCCACCTTTCTGTTCCTGCTTCCATGCTTTCCCTGCCCGTTGCTCTGCCTTCCCTTCTAGAGGGACTGTATCCCTGCAACTGTAAGTCACAATAAAGCCTGTCTTTCCTGAAGTTGCTTTTTGTTGAGGTTTTTTTTTTATCATAGCCACAGGGAAGTCATCAATACAAGCTCCTCTGAGAGATAATTGGCATTCGATGGGGTCACCAGGGTAGAGTCCTAATGCGGGCATTAGTGGCTTTGTATGAAACAAGCCTGAGCAGGTGCAGGCTCGTTCTGTCTGGCCCTGTGACATTCTGCGATGTTATAATGCATCAGGAAGCCCTCGCCAGTTGATGACACCCACCAAGGGTGGGTGGACAAAGGAAGAGCAGTTCTCAACCTTGCTAATGTGTGACCCTTTAATGCAGTTCTCATGTTGTGATGACCCCAACCATAAAATAATTTTGTTGCTGCTTTGTAACTGTAATTTTGCTGCTGTTGTGAATCATAACGTAAATATCTGATATGTGACACCCCCAAAGAGGTTGCAACCCACAGGTTGAGAACCACTGCTCTAGACCAATGAACTAAGCATCCTTCTATTCTCCATTGTAGATATTTCGTTATAGCAACAGAAACTAAAGAAACTAAACAGCATTAAGTGGGTTATGACATACTGGTATGTCCTATATTTTAGTACAGTTCTTTGTTATCAATATTCCAAACCTCATAGCTCATTTCTCTCTAAAGCAGAGCCCTGGCTTTAGAATCAGAGGAGCCCATGGAGTGGGCACCACTTCCTTCTCCCAGCGTGAGGTGGTGGCCATGAAAGCACCATCCTGTGCCCTAAAAGTGTGTAGCCTCGAAGGCAGGAGATCGAGCGAGGGACCGCCGTTAAACTGAGGCCAAGCTAGGCTCCTTGCTCTTCTTGTTTGCTTCCTTCTATAGGAAACAAAAAGCAATAACGTTCATCACAAAGGATGCCTTAGGAAGTAAGTAACTACAATGCTGCAGATGTCTTAATGGCCCAGCAAACTCTTAGGAGTTTAATATTCACAGCCTGGAGAGCTACTTAACAAGTTAGTAAAAATAAATAAAATAAATAAATTTGACCTCTACTATTTCTCTTGCCAAATCAATAAACTACTGATGTCAATAGCTAGCTCATGTTTGCTAAGCACATCCCACTGTAGTAGAATGTCAGGGCCTTGTGGGTGGGGGCTTTGGTTTGTATTGTTTGCTGTATCCATGGCTCCTAGATTTCTGCCTGGCACAAAATAGATACCCAGCATCTATTTTTGAACAAATGGATCCTAATTTAATCATCAAAATCATTTTGATGTGGTTAGAACTGTTATCATTCTCATTTTATAAAGAGATCGATAATTGCATTTCCTGCGATCATACAGCTAAAACATGACACAGGTGGGCTTTGAATTCTTCCCCCCTGTGTACAAATTCCTGAAAATTTGCTATACAAGTTGAATTTAAAAGCTTTCATTAACAGAAGAAAACATAATTAAATTGTTGAAGCTCTAAAAACTTATCAAATTAGAAATGAGTTCAAAGAAAAATGTCAACTGATTTAATCTGTAAAATATTTAAATTTTTGTGCGTGCAAGAAATGCTTGCAACCAGAGCTGGGAGGTAACGGTTGTTCAGTGGCAGAGCACCTGTGTGAAGAGTCCAAGGCCCTAGGGAGGCGGCTGTTGCTCACGGGCTAAGCACCGGCCTCGAGTGTGCAAGGCTTGGGTGTGACCCCAGCACCAGAAAACCAAACAGCTTGTAGTAAATAGGTCATGACATTTTTACTTGTTGCCACTGGAAAGCATGGATTAAAAGATACTACTGGCAAAAGACAATTCCACACGCCTTTGTATTTTATTCCCAAAAGAGGAAACTGTAACCAGTCTATAAACACCTTGGAAATTTTCAACCCCTCGTAAAAGTGAAATAACACCTGTGGTTCGTCTGTCCATTAAAAGATCCCATCAGATAGTTCCTGGTATTACCCCTTCTGTGTGTGAGCATTTTACCTGTGTGTGTAGACCCGCAGAGACCAAAAGAGGGCAACAGATCCCCTGGTACTGGAGTCAGCCATTGTGAGGACTGGGCACCACAAGCAGGTCCTTTGTAGGAGCAGTAAGTGCTCTTCATCTGTAGTCTCTTCCAGTTTCTCACCTAAAGGGTTCAGAAAGGCACAGAATGGCACAATAACCTTAGCAAAGCACTGAAGACTAAACTTAATGAGATTCAGGGAAATTTATTTTCAAAAGGTACCTGTTGATGAAAATGAATAGTCTGAATACATTGTCCCACCGCACCGCCCAGCAGTGGCAGGAGAGGAAGAAGAAAGAAGAGGCGGGGCTGCTACCTTGAAAGAAGCTATCACAGAAAGGGGTCATCAACCAAAGTCCTGGGCAGTTGCCCCAAGGATGTGTCTGAAGAAACAACGCAGCAGATGAGAGAGAAATCTTATAAACCTAGCAATGGGTACAGTTGTTCTGCCGAAGCAGCCCGTGGTGGGCATGACAGTGGGTTTGCACTCAGGCCAAATGCGTATATAACTGAATGCAAGTGTTGGAACGGAGTCCAGAAGAAGGCAGTGATTAATAACGAGCTAGAGATGGTCCATAAGATGTAGCAGCCAAACGTATGGAGGACAAAGGGCGATTAAAGCACCGAGTTCCTCACCTTCCACATTTTGTCTCATTCCCCCTTTGACAAATAGAGAAATGATGTTTTTAAAAGTGGATTAGTTGAGAAGTATGCTTTTGAAATCACTAAAAGTAACGGCTGTTAAAAATCTGAACTAGGATATGTAATTTTCCAATTAGTGTGGAGGATCAAAGAAAAATTTTACTGTAGCAAAGACACAAAACAATAGGAAAAGGGAAGAGGAGTAAACAGCTATTAAAGAATAAAAGAAAATTACATATTATGGAGCTGGCTAGATGGATACTTGGTGTGCAAGTCTGGCAATTTGAGTTTCATCTCAGAACCCACAGAAAGGCAGAAGAAGAGCACCGACTCCACAGAGTTGACCTTTGTACTTCACACGCATGCTACGGCACATGTGTGCCCACATTAGCATCATCATATAAATATATTTTGGCAAAATATAAAATTATTGAGATTGCATGTATCTCTTAGTGTTGCTTATTGGCAAGTGACAGAATTCTAACTTGGAGCAACTTGAACAAAAGAGGCAATTTTCTGATTGGCTTAGCAAAGTAGGGAAAGATAGGTAGAGACTAGGCTGGGGCTCAGTGAGACAAGGCTGAATACCTCAGGGATGCCCAGCCCATCTCTCTCAGCCTACATGCTAAATTTATTTGATCCAATTTGCTGCTTTTTGTGCCCACTGCTGGAGCCAGGCACCTACCTTGGCTGATGAGCCAGGATCACGAACAGCATGGAAGCGCTCACAGAGAAAGGAAGGAACAGAGGAAGGGTCACCATGTCCCATGAGCATGGGGGTGTTTGATGGTTTTCTTAGGAGAACTGAATTCTGCTACTCAAAGAAACAAGTACGAGACCAGCATGACTCATGTAGCAAAAATAGACCAGCCATTTTTATAAATAAGAAAACCAAAGGTAAAGAAAGCACACCAGGTGTGTAATATTAATGTCCTGAGTAGAACATGGGAGAAAAGACGGGCTGGATCAAGAGGACATTTGATGTTGATGACAAGTACAGGCAGTGTCACTGACAGCAATATTGATAACACCGTGGTGTGACCAATGATATCAAACTGGTTAGGACAAGGAGAGAGGGGAGAGGGTAAATGGAGGGAGAGAAGGAGAGAGAGCAAGCAAGCTAAAAGTTCCAGAACCTGTTGTCTCTGGCTTCCCACCCTGACTGCTCTTTTTGTAGCCATGTGACAACTTATTTAATATTTCTGCATGCTAATTTCCTACTCCATAAGTTGAGGCAGTAATAGCACTTACCTTGAACTCGTAATATGCATGTGGGGGTGGGGGTAGACTTAATTCACAAAAATACCATAATATGGCATCTGGCCGGTGGTAAATGGCCAGTCACATGTTCTAAATCTATAAATTATGAGAAGAAAGGGGAACATTCTATCTTTATTGTGTCTCAATGACTGTATTAGAACGTGGTTTAGAACTCCATGCTGTGTTTAAAAGGTGTCATGAGTAAAGGAGAGGGCCTACAGTGCGGAGTGCTGTTAGGGCATATGGCGGGGACACCTAGTTACCTTCTGAGGGTGGCTGGGGCTGTCAAAGTGTTCATAGGAAGTAGACACTTGTGAAATAACACACAAATGCTGTCACTAGTAACATTCCAAACCTTCCCTCGGTTTCAGGGCTGCTATAGTGTATTCCACGCTCAAGCTTCTCCAGGACTCAGAGGTTTTTAAAAAGAGAATGCCAGAGGACTCAGAGAGTCCCACCTCTCCGGGAACTTCTGTACGTATGCACATAATATCCTTGCAATGCACATTGCAGCACATAGTGTACCATAACTAAGGGCACAGTGGGAAGCTGATGAGCTATCAGGGTGAAGCCAAATGGTAAAGGAGAAGTAACCACAAGACCGGGGTCTGGGTCGAAGTCCCATTTATGCCCTTTATTGAGAAAGGCCCTTACATTCTTTTCAAAAGTTTTGTGATCTCCTTTGTGAGCTGTTGAGGGTGGAGACAGTCATCACAAAGAGCTCACTTAGATGAGATGTGTGGTTATGGGTCCTAATATGGCCCCCAATAGCAGAGACCCATTCTTCCTTCACCCTTGTGAAGTTGGGTGAACCTGGGTGCGGCAGCAAGGACACTCATCCTCTCTCCCACCTGGAGTTCCCCACTCTTAGCCGTCCCCATACACGGGGTCTAATGTCTGCTGGGCAGCTGGGCAGCTGAGTGAGACTGCGTAATTTAACAACAGAAGATTGCTTAGGAGTCTGCATCAAAGTATTCATCACACAGAAGTTTCTAATGAAATCACTCATACTCAGCGAAATAGATACCCAGTACTCTATTTACCATTTTCATCCCCGAAATGGAGGTTTTTGATAACATAGAAACTGCTGATAATATAATATAATTAAAAACAAAATCAAAAAATCCTTTGTTGCAAAACTGTTTTATTAATTAAAATTTTTAGTTTATGTGTATAAGTGTTTATTTGCATATTAAGTGCAGCATGTGTGTGCGTTGCCAACCAAGGGCAGATGAAGTCATTGCATTCCGCTGAAGTTATAGGTGATTGTGAGCTGCCATGTAGCTGCTGGAAACCGAACCCTGGTCCTCTGCCAGAGCAGCCAGTGCTCTTAACCTCTGAGCCATCTCTGGTTACATGCAAAGTTGTTTTTGAGTAGCGGTATAGAGAGAAAAGACAGGTCAAAATGTGGTATGATATGTTAATAGAAAGTTATGGAGTTTAGGGTGATTTTACTTGTTTCTTTTGCATGTATCTTATGTCTTCTAGAATGTTCAAGAGCAACTTCTTAATTTAAAATGTGATACTGTGAAATGCTTTTGGGTGCTCTTCTCAGTTCTTGCTTAGCCTTAGGCTAGAGTGCTGGCATTATCCAATGGGAAGCTAACCCTGTCGTTTTAATGTTCTTTAGACCACAGAAAGTAAAGATGATAACAAGTTTTTAGACCCCATTTCTCTGAATTCCCGGGAATATTTCAATATCCATCTTTGGCTGAGGTGCCGCTTGATGCTCGTGACTGCGTTTGTTGCACAGATTCGTGGTATCGGAATCATGAAAGGTATTCTCTTAGCTAATGTCTTCAGTATGGTTCATTTGATGTGGGGAACAGGCTTGTATGGGGATATGTCTATGAGAATGCTCACAGCCTTCTAGCTTGCTCTCTTTCCAGAATTTAGAATACAGGTTGTTAAACAAAAACAGAGATAATTCACAGTGCTCTGTGCCAGAGCAAACAGCCCATTTGTTACTGATTTAATTTTTTTAAAAAATACAAGGAGATTGCAAAATACATTTGCGCAGTTCTTAGCATAGAGCTGATGAGCCATCCACATAGGGTTCCAATGCTGACCTGCCCCCTCCTTGCCAAGTCCCTCCCCCCCCACCCTGCTCAGTCTGTGGCTCTTTACTTCCCGTTCCTCTCCGGAAGGCGGAGATAACATACGTCCCTGCCTGACTCATTGCTAGACTGAAGGTAAAAGACGTCATAGTCTTAGATGACAGCCTGGCATCCATAAACAGAGGCTCCCACAGTGACTGATAGCTGTCTAGTTGTGCGCCTACCTATTTGCATGTCTCGATCTACCTTCCAGATGGAGTCATTTCATGTAAACATTACTTTGATAGCATTGGACTAAACTAAAACACTTTCACCCAAATTAGAACACCTCTTTGCTCCGTGTTTCATGGAAGCCATTTGTTTTCCATTTGAATGTCCTCTTATTCTTTGATCTTTGGGGACGCTATACACATACCCTTCCTGCTTTCTCCTGCATCTTGATGCTCACCTTTGTCTGCCTTAGAGAATGACATGGTGGACTGTCTGAGCCTCATCAATGAAGTGTGCACGGAGGCAAAAAGTGTGGAGGACACGCAGTGCCTGGCCGAGTTCCTGATGCAAGCCGTGATCCTGGGTCTTCAGGAAAAACACTTAAAGGCAGACATCATCAGAAACCTTCAGGTAACAGAGACAGTGTAGCATACACACGTGTGTTTAGGGAACATCCCAGTTGGATCAAAAGGAGGGGATCCTCAACCCTGATGAATGTGCACCTGGCATCATGGCCACAGCTCAGCAATGAACCGGAAAACACAAACAGAATCGTGTTCTCTCAATAGGACATCATTCATTTGCTGGGAGGAAATGAGTTCCTTTCTCCTCGATCTTGGCTGACTCTGGCAAGAAGCTTCATTCTAATGGATGACTTAACCAAAGCTGAAAAATTCAAGCAAGGGGCTTCAAAAGAGGACAAATTAATTTTCTTGAATCAAGCACACAGCATCCTCATTGCCCAGGTGGGAATGCTTTCAGTGGCCATGAACTTGGGAATGTACTTTTCTAACATTTTTTTCTTCTCCCTCACTGTGACACTGAAACCACTGTTTCTCTCCTAGATGCTAAATTTTGGAGAGACAATTGAATTCCCTCTCTCAGAAGCTGACTATGCAAATCCACTACAGCCTTTGAAAAATATCTACCTTCCTCATGTCATGTTACTGGCTAAAATAAAACTGAGAATTGGTAAGAACATTTAAACATCTACTTTCCTAGAGTATCACAGGCATTTATGTTTGTTTTGATTTGTTGGTGGTGGTGTTTTGAGAGTTTCTCAGTGTAATAGCCCTAGCTGTTCTGGAAGTAGCTCTTGTAGACTAGGCTGGCCTTGAACTCACAGAGATCTGCCTGCCTCTGCCTCCTGATTGCTGGGATTAAAGGCATGCACCACTATTGCCTTGCTTCTATAGGCATTTTAAATTGATTTTTCAAGTAGCATATCATGACTTGAAGGGTCGTCTGATGAATGCCCAGGCGCTGCATGTTTAAATAGGTTTTGATCACTTACCACATGCTAGATTCTGTGGTACAAGAATGATCTTCATGTACAGATCAAGTGTGAGGTTGACTGTAGTAGTCATAATATGTGAAACGTTCTGCTCTGGACTGTTGCATTTTATCCAGCTAGCCAGTGTCTGTAACAAGATTATTTCCACAGTCTATTTTATTGAAAAAAATCATGGACACCCAGAGTGTGGATGCATTCCTAAATAATATACCACTTTTTTTTCTCTAAATCACAACTAGTTATTTTACACTCATGTCAAACTGAGGAAGGTTTTTGGGAGGCATATAGAACAGTATATTATGTCTTCTGGTTGTCCCTGATGCCACTAAGTGCCCATATCTCTAAAAACAATGCCCATGAAAAAGCATTATCTTAATTGTGCAGATGATAATGGTATGCTTTGTCCCAATACCTAGTAATTTGTATCATTTTAAGCAACAAATCTGTGTCCTGTAAATGTGGAAATTGTCAAAGTCTTTGAGTTTTTGTGAATCAAGGTGTCTTGAAGATGTAGTTTGCACGTCTCACCACTATGCATGCTAAGTAAGCAGCGGCCCTTGGCTAAGACCACCTTGAACATCAGATGCTGTGGTTGTTTTAGGCAGTGTAAAGAAAGGTGCGCAGGTCTGCTGCCCTCTACCAGCTAGCCCCTTTGGGAAACTTCTCTAATCAGCCAGTTGTCCTGTCCTGACGCCTGGACCCAGAGAGCAGCTCCACCTTTCCCCAAATCTCAGCCTCTTGCCCTTGCTCTGGCTCTCAAAAGGTCTGCCTCCCAGGGTCCTGGCTTCAGAGGGGCCTCTTTTCTTCTCTAGACTATCCATACTCTGATTGTTAAGGTCACCTTTTCCTTTTGACCTTTAGTATGTTAATATGTTTAGATATTAACCGGTAAGAATCTAAACAGACAGATATATAAAAGAAAGCAATCACCTATCCTTGTACACCTTGTATAATCCTGGTATACCTTGTACCCTTTTGACACCTGGGCATCTGGGCTCTTAAAGGATGGATTCCACCCCCTTCTGCTCTTCCTCCCTTGACTCCCGTTAACTCCTTGTCCCACTTTATTCTAGACTTAGATGAGAGAAATCACTGTTGATTGATCAAGGCTCAATTGCAACTCCAAAATGTCCATTACCAATCTTGCTTGTCTGGGCCACCCAGGACCTGGTAATGTCTACATCCCCTGCATCTCCTTGGCACTCGACTCTCAACTTGTAGATCCCCAGGTGCTGTGACCTCCCACGTTTCCTCCTCTTTCTCTGGTTTCTTAGTTACCGTGAAGTCTTCTATTTTCATATGTCACCCCTTATATTAATGCTCTCTACTTATTGTGGCATAAAAGGCTCCTGTGATGTGGTCCAGACTAGGTAATGGGGATTTGTTTTTTGTTTTTTAAAACTCTTTCTTCTTTCTTTTAAAGACATTGTATTTACAACTTGTAACATCCCATAATAGACCTCCTGCCACTGGGAAAACACTGGTACCTTTCCCCTCCTTGTCTTCTCATCTGTCTCTTATTTCCCAGTCTCCATTCTGCTCTGTGGTTGTTGATTGAGTTCCTCCCCCATCCCCCGTGCTTTCCCCAGATGATACTCTCTGAGGCATTGGTTTTCACAACACTTTTTCTTCGCCATGACAGGTAATTGATATACCATATCAATCCATCATGAGCATCCTGAGGTGTGGTCTTTTCTCTGGGGTTTGGTGATGTTGTCCCATTACTCCTACTCTCAATGTTTCAAATGAAGGCCACAGTGTTAGTCTAACTTTTTGGCAAGAAATCTGTCCTTCCTTCTCAGAACCCTGTTATATTGCTTTTGTTTTTGTCCTTCAGAAAATTCATCAACACATGTCTGAGTACAAATCTGCTCTTCCTCTGTCTAGAAATCAGTTGAGCCCTTGACATCTGCAGGCAAGTTTCTTCCTATCTGAGGAGGATTTCTTCTTGCTTAATTATTGCCTCTTCACCTCCTCTGTTCTTTCTTTGGGGCTGGATAACTATGTGAAAATCTCAAGAGTGTCATTTAGCCTCTTTGTAATTCTCTCATTTCAGAACCAAGGCCGTCATAACCCACTTGCCCTGAGGTACCCTAAGCTAGGTAGTCTGTAGATAGTTGAACACTATTGCTTTCGTTTCTGGAGAACTGAAGACCAAAGTCAAGTTGTAATGCCCAGTGAGCACACATCTGCATCCCGGCTCGCACCTCATCTGGCCCTTCTGTGATGGGAAGGATACACTAGCTACTCAGGCTGCCCATTCACAAGGGATTGGCTTTCCTAATCACCAGGCAAAGTCTGATCTTTGCCTGTACATACCATTATGGCTGAGGAGGGGGTTTTCAAGACAGAAATGGAAGAGAACATAAGCATGTAGGGAATAGTCGTGGCACTCCCCTCACAGAAGAGTAAATGAGAAAAATGCCTGGCTCAGAGCTGGAGCCATAGTAAGCACTACAGGTGTTGATACTTTTCAGCTTAGTCTAGAAAGTCTATCATTTTTCCCTTAAAATTCTCTTTTTTATATAATTTATGATGGAAACCTAATCTAATGGAGCTTCTTAATAATTAATATTTTTATCGTTGAGCACACTCTCAAAATTAACTGGTAACCTGTATTTCTATGTAGGTTGATGTGTTTGTAGGTATGTATGTAATTCTGTTACCCTATCCTCAATCTATTTTATTTCACTCCTGCTACCTAGAAGCCACATTTGATCTTCCTCTTGATGGTTGCTGACTCTTCTTTCCTGGGCTATTCTTCTTTGTCTGCTTATTAGTCTTCAGGTCTGTCTATGACAGTCTGCCTGTGATGGTCACAGAGGCAAGTTTTCTGTACAGCTTGGCTCTCTATCAACCTGGAAGAGTCTCAATCCCCCACTGAGTCTCCATGGGAAATAACAATGGCCAGTCAGCATTGTCGAATACCTCTTGGGAAACCCAGGCGGCAGCCAGGCTCAGCTTCCCTTCTCTGGGACTCGCAAGCATCCCCTTAGGCTCTCTTTACCATCTCTTATCTTTGACATAAGCCTTCCTGCCCCTGTTTCGCAGGGTCTTGTTTGCCTAGGGAGCAGAAAGCTGGTAGCAGCTCTCTGTTGTAATCGTCACCTTCTAGGGCCCTTCTGCCTCCTCTACCAGAAGCTGCTCACCAAGAGAATCAGTAGTAGGACTGGACTGGCAAAGGGAGGCCAGCGAGCGTATACTCAAGGTACCATCTTTCCTAAATCATCCCCTTATCCTTTTCTTCTCCTTTGATCCCTTCTCAGTATCATCACTGACACATGAGTTTCAGTACATACATCCCTCTCCCTTGGAAGCCTCCTATCTGATGGAGTTAGTCAGCTAGCTGGCCTCTGAAACTCCTTGCAGCTCAGCCAGTGACCACACACAAGTGATTTTCCCTATATTCTGAGCCTACAGTTTATCTGTATTATTAGGACATTTGAGTTCTGTGTGAGCTCAAAGCGCAGCATGTGCAAAAATCAAATCTGCTCTCGGCTTTTCTGACTCACTAATCTTGAAGATCTGTCACCACTCAATGACAATACTATTGCTTCTTGGTAGACGCATTTGAAGCTGAACAGCTTGCTTTCTGCTATATTATATTAAATACAGCCTTTAAAAACAAAACCACAAGCCGCTTTTATGTCAAAAGAAAGTCAGTTCCACAACAGTTTTTTTTTCTTTTCAAGTTGGTGTTTTCTGGGAGAAGGAACATTTCAATATTATGAAGCCCAAAAGCTCCTGCAGCTAGCTTCTCGACAGTTTCTCTTTATAGTCTAGATTGCATCGCATATTTGGCTACTTCCTCTTTTTATTCTTTGTGATAGCCTCTGACAGGAAATAGCATGCTTTAGGTTATATTTATGAAACAGAAGTGCGTGAAATTGTCACCCACCGACCTACAAGACAACCATGTTGTCTGGGTAGTTTCCTGGGACCTTTCTAAGATCTGGATGGACCAGATCTCTATTCTGCTTCCATAGTGCCTTGCAGATTTTCTTCCTGTGTCCAGCCTCATGATATTTGAACTACTTGCCTTGCTGTTTCTATTCTTGGTTAATCAGCAGCTCCATGTATCTATCTCTTAGTATTCTTTTCTTCTCTTTTATATCTAGTACTCAAACATATAGGAAATATTTTTTGATACATGTCAGTCATTGATGCCAAATAGAATGTTCTGCCATTCAATAATCCTTCCATGCAGTCATTAAAGATGAGAGCTCCCACGGAGTGTGGCATGTAGCCCTTGCCTGAAAGGAGCTTTCTTACACAGTTATGATGACAGATTACGTAATGAGTAACCAGTGCTTTTAATAGAAAAATCTATTGCCTATTAATATATGCAAGTTTATTAATACCGAACAATATACAACTTCCAGATGTTTCTCTGGTAAGGCCTCTTCTTAAAAACATGGAGCTGTCTCTGAGTCTTTTGCTGGCCTCTGGGACCCTATTCCTCATACTGTGTTGCCATGTCCAGCATTAATAAAAGGGGAGGTGCTTAGTCTTACTGCAACTTGATATGCCATGTTTTGTTGATACTCATAGGAGGCCTGCCTGCCCTTTTCTGAAGAGAAAGGAAAGAGTAGATGGGTAAGGGAGGTACAAAACAGAGGTGTGGGGGGAGGGACTGGGAACAGAAGAGGGAGAAGAAACTGGGATTGGGATGTAAAATAATAAATAAATAAATATTAAAATTACTTTGGGAACAAACAAGGAACATGGAGGTTGTTCTAGAAGCACCATGAAATGAGAACTTTTGGAGACTATTGTTGTTTTAAAAAGAAGACAGCACATTAGAGATTGCTCAGAGCTCAGTTTACTGTTTTAGCTCCCTGACGAATTGAATACGTGGCTCTCTAAAGCATTCTTGCTACCCAGAACTGTGACAACTCACAGCATTAAGGTGAGATTAGTTCCTTGTCTTAGTGGCTTGCTCCAATCTCTGAAGGCTTCACTGTTTTGCCCCCACCCAACTGTTTTGCTTTTAGGACACACATTGTCCAAGCAGGTGTATTCCAGCAGCAAAAAGAAGGAGATCTCAAGGTGGTTGCCTGCCCTTCACCTCTTTGAGATGGCCTTGAAGCTCTGCAAGGCAACGGCTGCCAAGGAGCATGAGGTGGAAGCTGAAATCCTGTTTCAGAAAGGTAGGGGGAGCTTGGCCGCAGAACTGCGATAAAGCGAGTGGAGCTGTGGTGTTATTAATAATCAACTTCCTGTTTGTAAAAACAAGAGCTTTACAAGACTCCAGTACTCTCTGTAAGTCTCCGCTGCTGAGGAAAGCCTCTCATTTACTTATAACTAGAAAAAACCAGTTACTACTAATTGATATCCTCGTATAAAGCTTAATGTTTGGTTCAAGAAAATGTCAACTTCAGCCACTTTGCTGCATATCATGTGGCTGAAGAGACGACTCAGCAGTTTTCCCACTGCTAAGTGTGTAAAGCTCCTCTAGGGGACCTGAGTCAAGTTCCCAGCACCCACGTTAGGGGAGTCACCACCCCGTAACTCCAGCTCCATGGGATCCAGCGAAGTCTTCCGGCCTCTGTGGGTGCCTTCACTCATGCTCACATATACCCACACAGACACACGTACACATAATTTAAAAATAAAAAAATAAGCCTAGAGAGATCACTCAACAGTTCAGATCACTGACTTCTCTTCTGGAGAATCCAGGTTCGATTCCCAGCATGAATAGAGCTGTAACTTTAATTTCAGGGGATCCAGTGTCCTCTTTTGGCCTTCTCAGGTACTAGCCATACACATGATACACAGACATAACATGCAGGAAAACTCATCTGTACACATAAAAGAAGATATTAAAAGCAGAAATAAATCTTTAAAAAACACATACTTGTTAAATAATAATTAATAAGACAAATTGAACTTACTAATTAAAAATAATTAAATGAGAATAATAAATTAGCATTTTATATTATTTCATTACCTAGTTAGACAATTTGGTTAATTTCTCTAAGTAAGGGATAGCATAAATTAAAATCTAATAACTGTAGAATACCTGCCTTAGAATTTAAAGACAATGTATTCATGGGATTTCACCATGGCCATTTTTGCCACAGGAAAACCAAAGCATATCAATTGCTGTCCTTTACTGATATAGACACGCCCCATGAGAGTTAGCATCTCACACACCAGCAGCTATTAAATGAGCGTGTCCCGAGGGGAGCTCTGTGTCCCCCATCTCTTGGCCCTTTCTCTCCTGCTGTGCAAAAGCTGTGGCTCTTACTCATGGTGATGATAGGACTTTGCTTTCCTGGCATTTCTACTGCAGGACAGCTCTCTCTCGGTTCTTGTGCTGGAAGGATGGCATCCACTATGTTTGCCATGATTGCTGGGAGCCAAGGGTGGGCACTGGCATCATTTCTAAGTATTTTCAAGCATTTGCTGTTTTGCTTTTTAAGGATTTATTTTTCATTAAGTTCATTATTATTATTATTATTGTTATTATTATTATTATTATTATTATTATTANNNATTTGGCTTTTTGAGACAGGGTATTATGTAGCCGTGGCTGCCCTGGAACTCACTCTGTAGATCAGGCTGGCCTACTCAGGGATTCATTCGCCTCTGTCTCCCTGAATGCTGGGATTAAAGGCGTGTGACTTTTGTTAAGTTTATTTTTAAAACTTAAAAGCTTGGCTGGAGAGATGCTCAGCCATAAAAGGCTAGGCTTACACCAGTATAAATATATAACTTAAAAACGCTGATAAAATTATATATATTTCAGTACAGTGTAATGCTTCCATATATGTGTGTATGTATATATATATATAATGAGGTGATTAAACCTAGCTAATTCAACTTAAACAAACAAATCATTTTATTTTGTGGCATGACTGTTTAAGAATCTAATTCCTTACTACTTTTTAAGTATATAATATACTGATTGCAATCAGTAGGCTGTACAGTAGATCCCAGAACATATTCATCCTGAATAAACTATTGTCAGCACCTCTCTGTTTTCCATACTTCAGCAACTGGCGCTCCACTTTAGACCTCATGAATGGAGCTTATTCAGATTCATGAATTGATGTAAGTAACATCATGCAGTGTTTACATTCCTGTGCCTAGCTTCTTTTGTAGTTATGAATATTCCTGCAATAAACATAGCGATATAGCTGAGCCTTTATATATATAAAATATATAATATTTACATACACACATCTATATACATACTTGTGAAATAGACAAGAGCAAGAGAAAAGGGGATGTTAGAAGAGAGGAATCACAAAGCAAAGCGACAGAGGAAAGGAAGCTGTAAGATCAGTGGTGTTGGGAAGCCAAAGGTGTCTTTATGGAAAGCATTTCAGACATTCCTGGTGGAAGAAGCTGTAATTCTTTCATCCTCAGCTTATCTTCCATCAAGGAGTGATGGACAGACAAGCAGAGGACAGCAGGCCAGCTTCCAGGGTTTGTAGAATGAAGTATTTCTCTTCTGTCATAAATTACAAAAAAAGGGGGAAACCATCCTCATGTATGTTATTTCTTCTTGCAGGAAGAATAGAGCGTCAAATCCTGATGGAAGAGAAATCTCCAATTTCACAAGCAGAGAGTTTTTTCGAAGCTATTCAAATAAGCCTGAGAAATGATCAGAACTCAGGGTAATGGAGACCATTTAATTCTTGTAGAACTATTTCTGTGTGGTCTGAGCTCTGTGTGGTAGGGCACACAAGATTCAAGAAAGGGATGAGGGGTTGGGGTGTGGCTCAGTGGTAGAGCGCTTGCCTAGCAAGTGCAAGGCCCTGGGTTCGGTCCTTAGCTTTGAGGAAAAAAAAGACAGAATACCAAAGAAAGGGATGAATGAGAGATGTGGTCACTGCAGGGCTCATGCACTGGGGCTAACCCAGACAGCAGGTTTACCGATCTGCTTCTCAAGCATATTGCTTCTGGCTCTGACCTAAGGCGCCCTTTACAAGAAAGTGGGGGGTGCCTCCCATCTAGCATAGTGGCATTCTAGGCTGCCAGCTCGCTCTCTCCTAGACACAGGTCTCCCATCAATATCAAGGCTGTGGGGTATGCCTCTGGGCTATCGGCTTACAACTAGAAGAAGCTACCATGAATTTTAAAGAGTTTAGAAGGATTTATTTACATGGTCTCTATAGCCATCCATACTAATAGCCTACTTAATTCAGTTAAAAAATTACCGCAATATTGATGGGAAGCCACTGTTGTTAGGCCAGGACTGATCCAAGAGACTTCAATTGATACCTTTAATAGAATATATCTAGATCTGAGCATTACTGCCTTCTGAGGCAGTCTCTGTCTATTTCCATTTTAATTAGTGTAGGAGAGTAGACAGACGCCTCATTTTCAAGGATGGCTTCTTTTACTATGACTTCTTTAGTGACTGCTTCACTGGAATGTTTCAGAAAGGTCTTGCTAAGCTTTTCAGTGGTCGTAACCCAGGATGTCGCCAGCATAAGCCCAGGTAGAATGCTGAGCTTTCTCAAGAGCTTTCTTGTTTCCGAGGAAGATCCTACTAGCTGCAGCCTCAGGATGTATAGGTTAAGAGAAGAACACTTGTCTGTCCTTCCCGTTTACTCCCCCGACCCTGTTGGTGAAAAGTATAACGAGATCATCCAAGAGACGGCTGAGGCTAAGTATAATGTCCTTTCGTTTTAGGTTGATCAAAGACTCCTACCTAGAAATTGCCCTCATGTATTTCCATCTGAAGAAGCCGAGGAAGAGAGTCTCAGTGACACCATCAACACTCAAGGTAACAGCTGCGTTCAGAGGGATTGGAAACCTTTGATCATTTGCAGTGATTCTGCACTGTGGAAATAATGAGGCATTTTCCTAGATGACTTGGAGACATCAACTCATTACTTTATAGTCATATGTATCACCATTAATAAAAACCACACCGAATGCTGGTTATACAAATACACAAAGACAATGGTTAGGCATGCTCAGGAGAATATAGGAATGGACACACAGCAATTTTGAAGCTAATATGGCCTGTCGGTGTCATTTCACATCTCACAGATGTATCAAGCATTGGCTGTGATAGAGGAGATCTTCTAGAAGGTGCTGAGTCAGTGCTGAGTCGAGCATAGTCCTTCCCATCAAGCTAGTGGAGGGAGACAGGCCGTATGGCCACAGACATGGAAAATCAGAAGGGAGTGAGGGAGAAAGAGGGGCTGAGCAGGGCTCTTGGTAGTGAAACTCACGACGAGGAAATTATTTGGGTTGCTGGGGTGGCTCATAAAGGTGGCACTTTGGTATGATGTCATGATGGAAGGAGTTGAATAAGGCGGGAGCTGTGCAGACTCAGGTAGATACAGTACCCACAGCAGTGCTTGGGAACTAAGGTGCAGACACATCTCCCCAAGTCTTGCTGAAGGCAGATAATGACTTGTCACTTAGGAAGTGGACTTGGGGTTTGAGGTTTCCAACAGCCTCCCAGGTCCAGATGATGTACATTGGTGTGCTGCAGTACCCAAGATTCTGACTGAGGAAGATCCTGAGGAAAGAAATAAGCCAGGTTGTTTTGAATGACATGATTATTGTTGCGTTATGGTAAACGTTCATATTGTCCTCACCAAGTGATCATTGACTCTGTAAGGAGATCTTTTCAGAAAACATTAGAATCAAATCTCTTAATTTTTTTTTAGCACTTTTTATCAATTCTTTGTGGATTTCACATCATGTATCTCGATTCCACTCATCTCCCCCTCCCTTTGAACCTACCCTCTACCCTTGCAACTACCCCAAGATTTTTTTATTTGTTTGTTTTGAGATAAGGTCTCTCCATGTAGCCCTGGGTGCCCTGTACCTCTCCTTGTAGAGCAGGCTGGCCTCGAACTCACAGAGATCCACATGTCTCTGCCTTCCAAATGCTGGGATTAAAGGCATACACCACTGCAATTGTTTCAAATCTCTAATTTTTGAGATGTCATAAACATGATTTAAAACTTTAGGCAAATATAATTAGTCAATCAAATTATTTATATGCTAGCTGCATTAGGTGGGTATCACCATTTAAAAATTAAAAATGATTATAAGCTAGGAAAGGTTGCTCTGGGGTATGATAAAAATGCTTATTACCAGTTAGAGAAAAGCATGAGTGTGGTTTTTATAGAGAACAGTGCTGGCCTGAATCTCATTACTTTCTCGACCTGTCCAGGAGATGTGATTGTAATTATGAATGTGAAATAGGGTTTGCAGAAAAAAGCACTATAATTCCATGAAATCTGTATATCTTGACATAGCAAATACTTTAACAAAATATAAAATTACTAGATTCATAGACGATAGCCCAAAATGAATAAAAACACCCTTCCAGGTATATTTGCACTCTTGAAATACAGCATTTGACATTTGTCTTAATAGAAATAACACAAAAGCCCTTAAAAACCAGCAGGAACAGGGCCACTGAGGTGGGTCAGTCAGTCAAGGCTCTTGCCACCAAGTCGAACTCCCATAATGCTCCTGGTAGAAGGAGAGGACTAATTAGAGCAAGTAGTTCTGTGACCTCCTTACATGTGTCCCTGAAATAAGCAAATAAAATGTGACACAAAATAAGCAGTCGTGTCGTTTCACTTCTAGTGGTGTGCAAACAGGACAGTCTTGGCCTTGGATCTCAACCTGATGTCCCAGAGTGACTTCTGAAGCCTCGCTTCTCCACCTCTGACACGGACATGGCTATTCGTATCTTTTAGTGTGGCTAGGAGCACAAAGTATTGAGCGTGATGTATTAGGTACCGTTAGCTTCACATAACTTCAACACAACCTCTGTATTCTTCATTAAGTATTTTATATGTAGTAGATTGCCCAATAATTATTAGTTAAGTCTAATGAACTATTTTGAGCATTCATTCATTCATTCATCCACTCATCCTCCAAACATTTTTGAAGGGATTAATGTGGTACCAGGCATGCCATTCACTTTCCCTTCAGAGTCCAGAGTCTAGCAAGGGAAAGACACCATAGAATGGCACCTTGATAAAGACCGCAAACACAGTATGCCAAGGTGGAGATGCCGAACAAACTGATTCTCTTTTGTGCACATACTATAGCAGACTTCACAGATGAGAAAGTTTAGAAGAGGGAATGGGATTTCCCCAGCAGTTAAATGAGGAAAAATAGTTCAAAGAGAAAAAGATCAGTTGCAACAGCTTTTTTCATCTCTACATATTCTAGACACAGGTCTCCCACTGGATGTACGATTTGCAAATATCTCCCCCCCTCCCAAGCAGGTGGCTTGTGGTGTTTAGAGACACAGAAGATTTGAATTGTTATGAAGTTCCAGGATGAGCTCGCCCGTTTTTAGCGATTGTGTTGGAGTGGCATGCGAAGATCTTTAGAACCCATTGATCTTCGAGCCCACCTTTATGAACGTTTCATTCTCTGTCGCTGTAGCTTTGGGTAAGAGCTCAGGTTTCAGAGCACATGCCCTCCAACGCCACGATTCATCTTCGGAATTCTTTTGTACTTGCAACTCTTCACATCTTTACACACATCTTCCAGTCTGCCTCCCAAATTACAAAATGAAAATGGAATTGGATCTTTTGAGGAATTCTGTTGAAGCTACAGTATAATCTGGTGACAGCTTGTCTTAACAATATTATATTATATTATAGAAATGTAATTGATTTGCACATTTTTTGAGTTTTATATTCCACGGCCTCACTGTTGATTTTAATAGTGTTCATGTGTATGTGTGCACATATGTATATGTGTGTGCAGATGTGTGTGTGTGTCCTGGGATTTCCTGTCTGTAGGATCACATCTTTTACAAGTAAATATTTTTTTTAATGTTTTCATTTCCAATCATTCCCAGGCTTCTCTTTTTCTTCTTTGGTCTGGTCACATGGACTGTGCAATGTTGATACCCCCCCCCATCTAAAACAGTAAACCCATAATGTTCTCTCTCCAGCCCATTTTTTTAAAAGTCTATTTTGAGCCCAAGTCCAACCTCCTCAGGAATGCTCTCTTCTTCATTAAAAGGAGCTACTTTCTCCAGTGTTTGCATCACTAATTGTTTTCACCTTACTCTAGATTCTTCCATTCATGGCTGTCAGTCTTTCTTCCAGATTTGCAATAAGCAAACTGCTCAGGCTTAGTAGGGTAATCATTGCTACGCTAGAGCCCACATGGTTCCCAGTAGGTCTTGGACAAGATGTACAGTTCAGATGCCCACAGGGAAGTCTCTCCTGGTGTCCTTTTCTTTAAACATGTCATTTGTATAGGCTGGCACATCAGATCGTTGTACCCCATGACTCAGCATCCTTAGAATCCACGATCTCACTCCTTCCCCATTAGTCTTCCAGCCAGAGATAAATCATTGGCATGCTTCATGTCGCTGCATTTAATTCTCTAGTTTTCTTGCAGATTAAAGAAATAATCAAAAAATTAGAACTTAGGGGTCTAATTGCTTAATTTTTGTTTGTTTGTTTTTAGAGACAGGACTTCTCTATGTAGCCCTGGCAGTCCTAGAACTCACTCTTTAGACCAGGCTGGTATTGAACTTAAGAGATCCACTTGCCTCTACCTCCATAGGAATTAAAGGCCTGTGCCACCATATGTGGTCTAATTACTTAAAATTTTAAAAATGGATTTAAAATTTATTTACTTCAGTTATCATTAAAAGTATTAGTTACTGTATTTGCTGTATTTATTTTTGTAGCATTAAATTTCTTTTTTTTTGGTCTAAGAATTGAATGTATGTGTTTGTATATGTAAAAACTGTCCCTTGTGGTTTCCTTTCTATTGTTCCACTGAGTTATGAAATCCCTTTAGCATTTTTCATAATAGTAACCTAATATCCAAACACTGAGTCACTCAGGAGATGGAGACAAGGAACTCTTGCGTTTAGGGCCTGCAGGACTTTGAGACCCATGTCAAACCAACAGAAAAACAGGACAAATTTAATTATTATCATTCCTGGTCTCTTTGTACACAATATATTCAGTGTTAATAACCTCTACTAAATGGAATTTGACATCTGGAGAAGATGAGGTTTGCCATGAAACCCTGAGTTCTCTCTATCCTGAAATGCTCTCTATTTATTATTTTAGCCTTTTCCCAGAAGGCACAGTTCTATTAAAGAACCAATTGCAAGTCAATTTGAGATGTACACCTCACTAGCCTGGATTGCAATCCGAGCTGCTGCACAGGTTAGTGCATGTTGACTCTCCCTGCTGCCTGTGTCCCCCACTGTTGACTCTCCCATTGTCTGTGTCCCCCACTGTCTGTGTCCCCCACTGTTGACTCTCCCTGCTGCCTGTGTCCCCCACTGTTGACTCTCCCATTGTCTCTGTCCCCCACTGTTGACTCT
>LOEQ01000121.1:389624-401222 GCA_001685075.1 Bramus lutescens | reverse complement strand
TGTCCCCCACTGTTGACTCTCCCTGCTGTCTGTGTCCCCCACTGTTGACTCTCCCATTGTCTCTGTCCCCCACTGTTGACTCTCCCTGCTGTCTTGTGTCCCCCATTGCTGATTCTCCCTGTGCCCTCCATCTATCAGCTTCCATAGCAGCACAATGGATCTGCTTGAGAGAAAGAAGTTACACTTGGGGAGGGATCTCTATCTGCCATGTCATTTTGGAAACTTTACAGGTAGTCTCTACACATGTGTAGCATTTAGAATCTCTAGAAACCAGACACAACTGTTTCCATTGTCCCTTAATGAAATATTGGATATACATGTGTACCTGGCTGACATTTTAGCAAATGTGTTTCACAGCTGGATGATGTAACTTATTTAAAGTGACTTATGTGTTAATTAAATCATCAAAGCTAACCAACTGGTTTGACTGTGCTGCATATTCCACATGTGAGCAAGGGATCACATGCTCTTTTTTTCATATGGTGATCTTTTTCTTCCAATGTATATCAAATATTATTTTATGAATTCATGTCTTCATGTTTATTGTTTATTGTCTCTGTCTATATTGTACTGTATTAGAACAGCAGACATTGGATAATTCATGTTCAACATGGATCTACCAATTCACAGTTTTTGAGGCTGGTAGGTTCAAGACCAAGGGCCAGGACCTGATCATGACCTTCTTGCTCTTTCATTGCCTGGCAGAGGTGGAAGGGCAGAAACAAATATCAAATGGGAAGACAGCTTCTCATGTAAGAAGGAGCTTATTCTGTAACTACTCTCTCAACCCACGCCTCAGGGCTGAGCTTCCCCCCTGGTGTCACTATGGGGATCAAATGCTCAGCACACGTACTTAGAAGGACACAGTCAAACCGTAGCCTATGCTAACACAGAATAGATGAATTCTAATGTGTTCATTCTAGGTCAGTGAAGCTGTGCTGGCAATCAACCTCCTGATCGGAAAGAAGAATGCCAGGACTGACAAAGTCAACCACATGGCGTTGCCAAACATTCCAGAGTTTGCTATCGTGGATCTTTTCTCTTCATATACAGATTATTTACTCGGTATGTTTGGATGACTACAGAGTCTTCTTTGTGTAACATGCAACCAACTCTAAGACTTTATTGTTGTGGTTCGTTGACCTTTAGCTTAGAGGAGATGATGGTTTGTGGAGTCTCCAGGATCCCAGGGCCAGTTGCCAAAATAGGGTATGCTCAGTTCTCTACCTGAGCATACATGTTACTCAGCTGGCTGCTGTGTGTCAGGACCCTGGGAATGGCATGACCTTATGTTGTTTGTCTTAACATATATGCATGTCAGAAGGTAACCTTTTGTTTGAGGGAGTTTCTGTGATCCTCCGGCCCAAAACATTCACCAACTTAACACTTTCCAAGGACTCTCTAGTCTTAATTGGTATTTCACATTTGTGTGTCTGTTTGAGTGTGTGCATTTAAGTGTGTCATCCATTCATTAAGAGCAGGATCTGCACTATTTTATTTTATCTACAAGAGAGCACACCATCCCTTGCACGCCCCAGGCATTCAATCTATGAAATGAACTGATGAATGCCAGGCGAATAGAGTTGAAGATTGACTTTACTGCTGTCTTTATGCCTTTTATCTGTGGCGGATGCAACAGTAATGTACTTACATTCATTTTTGCATTTGTTCGTCCACTTTTCCAAAATGTTTAGTGAATGTTTCTCATATACTAAGCCCTAAAACAGGTGCCAGCCAAGGAGTAAGGGGGCACTGAATGTTTCAGTGAGACTGGTGTCTCTGTGTTGTTGGTTTGTTTGTTTTTTGGTGTGAATGAATGTCCCTAGAATCCAACCAGGTGGCAGTGGCCCCCCTCGCAGCCCCGGGGACCAGCCTTCTCTGCTGAAGGGTTACCCTTCAGAGACACTCTCGCCTCCCACATCATTGTCCTTCAAGATCCTTGTAGATGATTCAGTGACCAAGACTTTCTGGCGTAACAATGTTTTTGTTGTTGTTTTGTTTTGTTTTGTTTTTTATTTTTGAGGTCACATGTTGATTCGAGAGCTTTCTTATATTGAAACTTTATTCTTAAACCTTTGTTGTTCTCATGCCCGGTAGAAGTTTGCTATCTTGGGCTTCTGGTCATTGCCCACACCTGTATCTGTGCTTTCCTGTCTCCTTGGCATTATAAGGTGAGTTCACTAGAGACAATGCCTCTGGCCCTGCCCAGAGAAGTCTAACAACCTGGAACTGGTCACATTTCTCATGCTTTCAGAGATGAGATCTTCTATCAGATTAATTTTAGATGACGGGTCTGCTTTATTCTACTCCTTGCTGTGTGGTCTTCACTTTTAGAGATAACATATAAGGCTCATCTAAGATGGACTGAGCATCCCTCAGGGACTCACAGCTAAGAGCATCTTTATTCTTCTCCTGTGCTCTGCCTCAGGCTGCAAATGGGGCTCGGACCTGCTCCATGAGCATCTGCTATGTGCTCTAGCCTGCAGAGTGCTCATGGCTGCCCACAGCCTGCTCTACTCAGCAGATTACCGGGGCAAGAGCCAGAGGTCAGATCACACAGGCTTCCCAAAGGCCTCTCTTACCAACCTATCCTACTGCTCATAGCCATGCTCAGCGTGGGCAGGGTAGGGACATGTGCTCTGCCTGCAGATGGGGTGAGATGTCTATGAATGTTCACTGGATAACCATCTACACTAACACTCACCAAGGGCAGTCAGTGTCTAGAGGCTCCTGAGAAGAATCATGAGCGTCTGTACAGAAAGGCAGGGAGAGTTGTTGCCATGGATGCACAACGGAGGACGGTATTCTCTCAGCCAACCGATATCGGTTGGTCCAGTTGAGCCATTTTCATCTTCGCTTAATTGGGATTTCGTTGTTGCTGTTCTACGTGGACAGCTTTCCTAGCACACATTCTGCTTTCTACCGTTAACACTTCTTTACTTTTTTAACCATGAAATTGCTCGGTTGTAAAGTCTAATCTGTTTTTCATTTTACCTTGCATACAGAATATTAATCTTGCCCTCCAGTCTTTTCCTGGCAGACTGATAATTAATGCATGCTGATGACTTTGCTCATTTCTGTGTTTGGGTTGGAAGGAAGTTCTGAATTCCTACCTGATTTCCACAAATACACAGATGGCCATGAAGTTCATATTAAAATGACTTGCTAAAGGGAAAAATCTCTCAACAACAACAAATATAACTTGTTTGATTTCCTCCTCATTAGCATAAATTAGCATCCAGAAGAGGAACCTCAGTAATCTAGCTTTAAACAATATTAGTATTCATCTACGCATGAGGGGGTGAGCAATAGTCATCGTTTTATGTGCAGAGAACAGTGCCTGATATTTCTTCCCCCCTCTCCCTTCCTTCCCACTCCTTTGCAGTCTATTGATGGAATCTGGAGTCTTAAGTTTGCTGAGTATCTGTTTCAGCACTGAGCTGCAACCCAAGTCCTGCACAGATGCTTATGTCTCTCAGAGAGGAGCCATGGAACAAACAGCAGGGAAACAGATCATCCCTTCCATGAACCTCTAGCCCTGGGCAGTTTGAACAGGCATACACATTGACATATACAAATCTGTCTTTTAGAAAGCCATACTAATGAAGCAGGGTTAGTACACCAGAAGCTAACTGGTTGTCTTTTGTGGAAAGTTGGGAACAATCAAGATGGTGTAAGAGTTTGCTGGGAGCCTTCTTTCATCCTGGGAGTGGTGTATTATAGGACAGATGCAAACCAGTACCAGATGGAAAGGGAGTCAGATGTTCTTGACAAAGCAATTCAAGACCTGAGCTGTAATGACAGAACAGCTACCTGTGGAACCTGGTCTCCAGAGTCCCTTGCCAGGACCTGAGGGTAATTATAGGCATTCATAGGACATTGAAAAATCCCAGCAGAATGCTTGGTCCTATTTGTTGAATATTCTACGCATTGTCTTGTAGACCCCACAGTGATGGTACTGGCGATGGGGAACCATGTTTAGATTCAGCATGAGAACACTTCTTAGATGCTGACTTTGCGATTATGTTCAAATATACACAATCTTCTAGCCTCAATTTTCTCGTGACCTTGATATTAATTTGACAGGGATAAAAAATATTAAATTCTCTAAGACACTTTAAATTAAAAATACCATTTTGGATTAGTGGTCTCACATTCAGCCTCTCACAACTAAATACACGTGAGACACAGAGAGCTACACATGCAGGCCAGGTTGACGACCTCGCTGTCAAGACTGCGGAGACATGTGGAGCAGAGCTGTGAACTGTTGGCATTTAGCATGTGCTTTGCCCCCCAAACACAGCTCTCTTCCTGCCAGAAGGAATGGGACTTGTCCCTCCCTTCCTTCCTTGGTATTTGTTCAGAGATGAACTCAACACCCACTGAACACAGGGCCTCCGTTTCTCTATAGCTGTCTCATTCTCTTGCTCCTCCACGGCACAGTTAGTAGTGGGGAACAGAATGATGCGTTTTGTACTCCAATCCCAGACAGTTACATCCTTTACCTGTGGGACAGACAGAAACCTACCTGTGCTGGAATAGTGGAGGGATGTGTGTACATGCGCAAGTGTGCGTGCACGTGTGTCTGTCTGTGTACTGCTTCACTAGAAACAATTACCGAGGCGTGATGAGAATGAATTCCAGTGCTTGGATTGCAAGTGGGTCACCACAGGCACCCAGTATTTATGTGGGTATTTGGAACTCACTCACTGTTGGACCTCACGTGTAAAACGATCTCCTCAAGCACTTTGGAAGGAGATATGGGGTCTTCAGGTAAAGCTCAATAGGTAGACTGGCCAAATCAGCAAGTGCTGAGTTCAACAAGAAGCTCTGTCTCAGTAAATAAAAGGGCCATTGACTAAAGAAGATAGCCAACATACACTTTTGTCTTCCACCAATATCTACCTTTATCTTGGTACACAGATGTGCACCTGTGAACATCCGTATACATGCACACACACTTGAAAAAAGCCAAGAGAAGACAGTGCCATGGGTCTTAGTCAACTGTCAATGTGATCAGTTTTTAGGTAAGAAGTATTATACTGAGTAGAGTCACACTGAAAAACAAGAAGCAAGATGATGCATGGGAGATGGCAATGGGATGCCATCTTCCTGAAAATGGACATGAAGAGGTGCCTGTCAGAGACCCAAAGGAAACACTTTATACCCTTAATAAGGCCCTCACAGCCATGGACTGACAACAGCCGAAAACCTAAAGGCTGGACTACTAGCTGATAACAATAGGTCTCTATCTATCCTCTAGGATTATTCCAGGGAGAGCATCATAATGCTCATCTTTACAAATAAGACAAGATGCCGAAGTCATGAAACTCCGCCGTCTTCCTCTCTTAGTTCAGCCCCTCGTCTCCCTAGCTCTGGGAAGTGCCACTAAGCATCATGTCAGACATGAGAAGAAGACACTCAGCAGGACTCAATGCAGAGCTGGTGTTCATTTAGAGTCAGTCTATCGAAGGGCTTTAACTGATTTGAAAACTCCTGCCCATTCTAACTCAAGCATAGAGCAATTCTGTCAAGAAGTGAACAGAAATTGTTTTCATTCCTGACTGAGCTTGACAGCAGAAAAACACAACCTTGTTCTCAAAGTAAAATGGAGTATTTTTTAAGCAGGGGTAGCCAGACACCCTTGCTGGAGTGGTTAGAATCTGGTCCTAGTGGTGGGGCTAGGACTTTGCTTCCTGCTCACGGATATGGGTGGAAGAGCCCCACAGGGAGAGAAGACAGAACTTAGCCAATGGCAGGAAGTTGGAGTTCATAATAGTTTAGTCCTTGGGTTTAGAAATATCCTGCCTATTGGCGAGAGCAGAAGCACCACTGAAATGGACTCCCCTGGGAGGAGTCAAACTCACTCTGGTTATAAGAGTGGAACTCACACCAAGTCAAAGGCTCAGGGAACTCAGCACAGGCTGTCTCACTACAGGAAGACAGGGAGCTCTGGCTGGGGTCTATGGCAACAGTTGCGAAGGGATGCTCCCCAGTGCCTGGCATGAGGGACTCTCCTGCTCCCTTCTGTAGTTCTCCTGAGGGTGGTTTTAGCATAACTCCATCTCAATAGTGTCTAACATCCGTAGATCAGAACAAGAAAAAACAGTCACCTTTTAGTCAGAAAAAAATTTTGTTCGTTGAAGCAAAACTTGTCTGGTTTTAATTTCCCTTTGTGACATTAAATATCACAACTTTATTTACACAAGTAAATAAGATTAGGCAGTCAGAATCTAAATAATTTAAATTCATTACTATAAAAATTATGTTGGATTTTATAAAACCATTTTACAGTATATATTAAATGTTATATAGAGAGAGCTTACTATTAGTCAAATTAATATTTTAAGAAAAGCAAAATAAAAATATTCCTCATAAGTGAAATATCAACAGTAAAGTAACCATTGACAGTGAAAAATTAAATTGTTGCAGATTTATTCTACTTCAAGAAAACAAATTTGAAAAGCTCTATACAATTTATAACTGTCTGGAAAAATGCAATTTTTTTAGAAAGGTAAAAAAATTAGATCTATTACAAAGGAGGTAATAAAGCAATGTTAGAAATTAAAACTGGATGTTCCAGTTTATTAATTTAAGAAGCTCATTGATAAATCTACCACATGTTAGCATAAATAACTTATTACAAATGTATTTAATATCTGGTTTTCTAAAAATTAGTTGACCTCTCCAACCTTCTGATGTTAGTCTGCAGCAATGTAATGTTTTCACTGAAGTAAGAAAGAAAATCCAGCCTCACGTAGATATGTCGTTAGGAAATGCTGAACATTTAAAGAGCTTCTTCAAATAATTCTATTCTTCTTTGAATCTGAAGGGGTGTGGTGAAGAGGTGTTCTGGGGGAGGGTGGTTGATTCTAGGATGTTCTCTGAAACCACATCACTGATCTTTTCCTCCTCTTCATCAAAGCATATTGGCCCACCTTGCGGCCTGTGTGGGCCTCTACCTCATCTGTGATTGTAACACCATGTATTATCTCTTAGGTATTGCTCCTTGATCTCCCATGAGCCCCAGAGTCCTCGCTATCTCTTTTGAAAGAATTGAGAGGATATGTTGGGCATAGTGAGGAAGGTAGGTGGAGTAGCCACAAGGTAAAGTGGGGCGCTCTAAGGCGGTGGTCCTTCCTAATGCCGTGACCCTTTAACACAGTTCCTCATGGTGTGGTGACCCCCAGCTGTAAAGTTATTCCATTGCTCCATAATCTTGCTACTGTTATAAATTATAATGTAAATATCTGTGTTTCCTGATGCTTTTGGGTCACCCTGGTGAAAGGGTTATTCAACTTCCAAAGGGTCCCAACCCACAGGTTGAGAACCACTGCTCTAAGGGGAGCGTAGGCAGTGGCGGAGGGACCACTGTGGAGGAACAATTGCAAGAGCCAAGAGTGGACAGTGGCCAAACTGTGTTGCCTTACAGTTATGGGCAGGATTCGTCTACTTCTAAAACATCTGGAGAGAATAGCTTTCGTGAGAGGCTTTTCTGTCCAGGTGATTGACAGGTCCATTTGGATGAACTTCAGTCGTTGCTACAGGATAGGGGGTGTTTTGTTGGACAGTTTTCTCATGAAGGCTTAACTGGAGAGTGATGGATTCGGTGGTGAGTTCCCAGGACTGCATGACCATAGAAGATAAAAACATGAGCAAAGTGTCTTTCAGACAGGAGCTGACTGTTGGCACCAAGGGGCCTCTCTGCAGGTTTCAATTAGTGCCTCTTTTCCCAGCAGGAAAAGAGACTTATCTTTCTGGTGGAAGTGCCTGTCTTTGGAACCATGTCCTTGGATAGCTTGTTGGAATTCATTGAGTCTAGAAGCAAACTGGCTTAAGGGCTGGCCTTTGTCACCTGGGAACAGATCTGAATTTAGAAAGGGGTGCCATAAAGGACACTAAGCTGCTTAGGCCAAAGCTGGGGACAATCTCTGTGGACCTTTGTGGAGAGCTGCTTGGAACTGGCCTCTAGGTAAGATGGGGCCCCTGATCAAGCTTCTTAACAGGGAAATTTAGAGCCTGATTGGCATGTTCCGTCTTTCAGGGGATTAAGGTCTCCAGAAGAAAATGGAAGATGATATTAATTCCTAGAGATTCTGTTATCAAATATGTGACCTGGGAAATAAAAATGCACCATTCCTATGGGGTTTGATAGGGGATTGGTGTCAGTTTGGGCCCCAGGTTTTGTTACTAGGCCTCTGTCCAGGAAAGGGTGAGGCCGGTAAGACACCCCTAGGAAAGTATTGGTAAAGTGTACATTACTCCACAGACAGCAGGAGGCTGGAGTGAAAACACTGGTTCTCAGTGATGCCCATAGCCTGACAAGAATATTTTTAAGTGGCTTTGTTACTTATTGCTGGGCCAGTCATCTGAACAGGTTGTCCTGCCCCTGGAAAGCCTTCTCACTTAGTGACTTTAAGAAACACTATAGTGACTTTAATAAACACTATATACTTAGTGACTTTAATAAATACTATAAAGCATACCTAAAACTGTCACTCCCATGGTGGCCTCTCTGGTTACCATCCACTCTTCCAAGAGTGCTCTCCTGTGCAGTGGCAAGTGGCTATCACCTGTCCTCCCCCTTGAGAGTGCTCCCTGTTACTTTGTAAAAACTCCATCTTTCTTCTGTACTACAGTCTGGGTCTCTGAATTCTTTTCAACAGACAGAGCACTAAGGAGTTGAGAGTAGCTTGGTGTTCCAGGGACAGCTTAAGGATTTAGAAAACCTTGGTTTTCTAACATCCTAGACTGATATCTGAACACTGGTCTCTTTCCTTGGCCAGCATCAAGCCCTACAAACTCAAAACACCACCACCATCCCTCTCAGAGAAATCTAACGACTGGAAAACCCTTAGCAGCTTGTGTAAATGTTGCAAAATTCAGAATTCTGCTTGAGCACTTGAATATTTATCCCTAGCACTAATCCTGTCACGTGTTTCCCTTGAAGTGGAGAGGACGTCTTTCATATTTCAGATGTTTCCGCCTACCTATGCCTGAAGTCACCTTATAGCTTGTCAGTTGGTCTTTCAAGTTGAATGGTGTTCCACGGGGTTGGGAGGGCGGAGGGGCATTCAGCTCCCACTCTGGAGCAGCCCCTGTGTTTGCAGACACAGGAGAGGTGCCTCACGTGCTCTTCGTGTTTTATTGCACAGACTATGAGAACCAAGAGTGAACAGTTAATAGCTTTAATGACTTGTACTGCTTCATCAAGCAGGGAGGACTTAAATGAAACTGGCATTTTAATTAATTTGTTTCACATGAAGAACGCGAGGGACGGCAAGGCGATGGGTTGTCCCCCTCCCTAGCTTCCTGCTAAGGCGCAGCTCACTGCTTCCTGGTGCCATCTCTGCAAATGGCAGCATACTCCATCATCAACATGATGATGAAGGTTGAAACCAGAGTTCTTCAGTGCTCTGAGCACCTTGCTTTCTTGCCGACATTGGCATCAAGAGTTAGATCTTGTCAGAGGTTTTTGTGCTGATATTGTTAGCCAAACACAAGCTCAGACTCAGATGAACTATATTGGTAAATAGGAGCCATGCATCTTGCAAAGTTATAATTCTGCTGCAGAGGCAGGATGGGATCCTCTTTTCTCCACTCTGTCTTTAAGTCAGTATATTTGACAATTTGACAGTTTTGTGGTTGGGTTACTGGGCTTTCACCAAGGGACAATTACTGCAGACAGGACATGATGATCCTTAGAGTGCAGGATGAGCATTGGGTAGTCGCTGGTGCATGAGTGTCTCGGTTTGGGGTGCCTGGCTCTGGCCAGTGAAATATCACTTACTCTTCTATCAATGGTTCTCAGCCTGTAGCTCAAGACCCTTTGGCAAGCCTCTATCTCCAAAAATATTTGCATTGCAATTCATAGCAGTAGCAAAACTACAATTATGAAGTAGCAAAGAAAATAATTTTATGGTTGAGGTCACCACAACACGAGGAACTGTTACAGGACCACAGCATTAGGAAGGTTGAGGACAACCACTCTGTACGATGCTCCACTGTTTTTTCCAGTTTTAACCTGGAAAAGCTGTATCAGAGCTTAGGATTATCACATGACATTTACATTTTTAATTCATTATTTAGATACTGTGAACAGCAAGACTGTTTGGCTGGCCCCACAGCCCTGCTCACCATCATCAATTTCTTCCTGGGATTTACAGCTCAGTGTCACCCTGGGCCTCCTTGTCTGTGCTCTCTATTCGATGGCATCTGCTTTGGGAATGACCTTCCACATTTTGTTTGAGACTTTCTCTTTTCCTTGATTCATTCCCAATTGAACCGTGGGTTGTCCCTTGTTTTACTTGTCCATCAGTGGTTTCTAGAAGAGGAGGTCATGTCCTTGTCACATAGGCACATTCAGTGTCAAAGCCATCAAACACTTTTTTGGACAAAAATTACTTTTCTGTGTAAGAAGATAAATATAAATAAAGCATAAATCATGACAATACAGGTTGTTTGTCACAAAAGAAATGGCCATGTAAAGGCCTGGAACAATGCCAGCACCCCGGAAGTCCACCTGGTGACCCCTCCTGGTCAGTGCTCACCTTCCTGCCTTCTAATCTCTATCTAAGTTTGGCCAGCTTTTGGATTTTGTGTAAATGGAACTAATATCATTATTGTAGCTGGCCTTTTTTGTTCACTGTGAGATTCAGCCTTTTGTGGCTATAATAGCACTGTTTATTTTCCATAGGTAAACACTGGAGGCTGCTGTGAGAGAACCCGCTTTGAACACACTGTGTGCTCTTGCCGATCCAGATGGTTGTGTTGTTATATATGTGCCAAGGGGTGGGATTGCTGCATCCGAGGGCGTGTGTGCATCTTTACAAGTTCTCCAAGGCAGTTTAGTTTGAAATCCATCTTGCTGAGCATGCTGTATTCTGTATGGTATATTGGCTATGGTACACTCTTTGGAGGGGCCCTCTAATTCAAGAACCATCTGTACTTTTCCTTGGGAGTTTTCTTTCATCTAAGAGAGCTGCAGATATCCTTTATACATTTGGATATGAACATTTTGCTGGTTATACGTTTTGCAATTATCTTTTCCCATTCTGTATGTCTTTTTTATTTAATTTTGGATTTACTTAAAATGCATTCTATCTTTGTGCAGTTTAAAAATCCTCCTTCTAAGACAGGGTTTTGTTGTCTAACTAAGGTCAATATTGAACTCACAATCCCCCTTCCTCTGACTTGGGCATGTGGGTATGTGCCTTAACATCCAGGTTAGTGTTTCCTGTTGTGGTTTGTATGCTTGAGGTTCAATTACACAAATATTTTCTCTCATACAAAAAATGAAAGACGCACCTTTCTATGTCCCTATCTTTCTTTCCTCGCTCACACCTAGATCTGCATCTCACTCTGCAGTCACCTATAGTGCATCTGTGTAAAGCAGATTGGAAGGTTGGCAGTCTCAAGAACGCTGCCAGTGAACATGAATGGATGCGAGGCAGCAGTTGGGATAATGGTGTAGAAGTCATTAAGACCACGGGGAAGTGAAACTGTTATCTCCCTCAGTGAGGAGAAGGTATTCAGAGATTAAAGATTTGTGGTGTAGAAGACATTAAGACTACGGGAAGTGGAACCGTTATCTCTCTC
>LOEQ01000121.1:374207-389499 GCA_001685075.1 Bramus lutescens | reverse complement strand
AACCGTTATCTCTCTCAGTGAGGAGAAAGTATTCAGAGATTAAAGATTTGTGGTTCAATGAGCGATGCGCATAAAGCACATGGGGAATTGCTGGCATGATTTGGTGGCTGGGGTGGGTTAGAACAGTTCTTTGATCCTCATGCTAAAAGCTTTAATCTTGTGGGATTGTGACATTAAGCCTCTATGAAAGACATTTGGCCATAGTCAACTAAGCAGTCCTAACCCTAACATACATGTCCCTGTTGTTGTTGCTGTTTTCGAGATGGGGTGTTATATATCCGAGGGTGACTTTGCATTCCTGACACTTCTTCCTCTACCTCCCGAGTACAGCAATCAGTTACATCACCACACCTAGCAAGTAGTCTTTATTGATTTTCACCTCAGAGATAAAATGAATAAAGGTTATGAATACAGACAAGAACATGAAAGTTGTAAATTTTGGAAGAAAAAAAGAAATCTTGGGACGGGGCAAAGGGGCAGATGCTGTTAAGTTGCAAAATAAGATAACCAAAGATATCATTCCAAACTGATGCAGCTAGTGAGCTTTCAGAACATCGTGGATGTATGTATGGTAGCAGGACCAGATGTGGCGATACAATGCAACCATTTTGAAGGATAGAGCAGTGGCCTCTGAGCTGATGTCACGGAGAGCTAATCAATACATCCTTCAAAACTGACAGCTAAGGAAAAATGCTAGAAGAAACTAATTTCCCAAGCTGGAACTAAGCACTTGAAGAAGTACAAACAGTAAAAAATACTCGCCTCTGGGGAGAGAGACTTTGTTTTTGATCACGTACATGCATGACTAGTGAAAATAAGCAGCGTGTGGAAAGATACATGGTGTCAAGTTGGATCGCTTCCAGAAATGCAAATGTAATTCAGAATTAGAAAATCTATTAAAGTCAATCGCTACATTAGTAGATGAAAAGAGAAACCATCGTCTCAAATGGGCACCAAAAAATTCAATAAAGTTAAACAATCATCCATGACTCTAAAACTGAGTTAAAGGAGATTTCCTTCATTTAGAAAAGTTCTGAGGGGCTGGAGAGATGGCCCAGCAGTTAAGCATGTGTACTACTCTTGTAGGGGACCTGAGTTCGATTCCTGGTGCCCATGCTGGGCAGCTCACAGCCACCTGTAGCTCCAGCTCCATCCAGGGCATCATTACCCTCTTCTGGTGTCCACAGACATCAGTACCCATGCACACATAACTACACACACACACACACACACACACATACATATATATAGTTGAACATAAATAAAAAGATAGAATTCTGAGTGAGAGAAAAGCCCTTGTAGCACTTGTCCTCTGTGTTTGAATGCTAAACTCTTCCCTCTAGAAGCAGAAATAAAATAAATCCTTATCATGACAGTATATATATCTGACTGGGTCCAGAACAAGGCATCTGAATACATACATAGCTTAAAGGAGGTTATGTCATAAAGGAACCATACTCTATATATCTATGCAGAACCCCAGTGCCAGGCAAGAGATGTCTCTAGTTGTTAGTCAGGATAGGGCCCAAGATACCTCCCTGCCAATAAAAGAAACCATAGGCTATTGCTATTGCCTTTGGTTTGCCTTCCAGAACTTGAAAATAAGGTCCTATTGCTGAAGACACCACACCTTAGGACTTGATGCACCAAGCTGCTACTGACCTGGAAGGCTCTTCCCAGAGGACCAGCTCCTATAGTATTGGAAGGTGCTCTGTGTATTTCCAAGAGAGAAAAGTTATCAACCCAGCTGTGGATCCTTTGAACCCCCACACCAGCTGGCCTGGCAGGGTGGCTCCAACCATGCAATAGTGGCAGTTC
Organism: Bramus lutescens; assembly: GCA_001685075.1. Classification (NCBI taxonomy): domain Eukaryota; kingdom Metazoa; phylum Chordata; class Mammalia; order Rodentia; family Cricetidae; genus Bramus; species Bramus lutescens. The sequence goes on along the minus strand of LOEQ01000121.1, from coordinate 387,681 downwards.
CAGCTTGTTAGTAACCAGCAGTTGTCTGGTTGGACTAAGGCCTGCTCTACACAAGGGAACCATAAGTCCAGGCAAGAATCTGGCGAGAGAGGTTATATACCCCAGAAGAGAATCTAAGTTTAGTATAGCTTCATTCAATGTAGCTTCCAACTATGTTCTAAATGCATCATACCCGTAGGTAAGTGTAAGTCACATCCAGCATCAACAACTCTTCTTTTTGCAGTAGACAAAGGCCTACTACTTATGTACCTGGGCAAAAGGGAGGCAATAAGTAACTGGAATGCCTGGCCTGGTTGGTATATTCGCAACACATGCCCTACACCCAAGGCTCAGGGAACACTGTGGAAGAGGGAAAGAGGAGGTTTGATACCTACTGCAAAGTAGTATCTCTTAGAAACAAAGATGTTGAATCCATGAAATGTCAACAATATGGCTGCCTAAACAAGACCTGGAAAATGTCCACACCGGTTCACGTGCCAAGTGGATGGAGGAGAATTTCATAAGGCCCCATCCCTATATGAAGAGTTACAGGCAATCAACGGCTGCTGAAGGGGAAGCGGATAGAATTAGTTTTCTCCAGGGACAAGCACCCTGATAGGTTATCCAATCCTAAGTTGTCAGCCTTGAACACTTGTACAAAAAGGCAACACTAATTGGAGTCAGTAGGTTGTGCGTATAATAATTATAGAATCATGAATTTGAGGGACAGTGTGTGGAGATGTGGAGGAGTTGGAGAGTGGGAGGGGTAGAAATGTCAGCATGGTGAACTCATTAAATTCTCAAAAATTACTTTAAAAGATTTTTTTCTATAGATTTAAAAAGATAATGCCCTTTTTTTTGGTTTGGTTTTTTTTCAAGACAGGGTTTCTCTGTGTAACAACTCTGGCTGTCCTGGAACTTTTTGCTGGAGACCAGGCTGGCCTCAAACTCACAGAGACCTACCTGTCTCTGCCTCGCGAGTCCTGGGATTAAAAGCGTGCGTCACCACCACTGGAAAAGATAATACTTCTTAAAAGATTAAATTTCTAGTGATTAACAAAAGTTATTAATAAAAAACTCATCAAAAGATATCTATAAATACAGAGAGCTTGTCAACTTTTTGGTGGTCTTGGCATAATCCTATATTTTTTTTAAAGATGATATGTAAAATTAATGAAACTTTAGTAATAATTTTAATGAGTTTTATTTTGTGGTAGTTGATAAACATTTGAAAAATGTACACAAAAGAGCAAGTGGCAAGATTCTTTTTAAAAATACCAGAAAATAAACTACTAAATCTATTTCCCAGTAATTTGTACACTTAAGTATCAAATAATATATACTCAAGTATTCATGGCAGTCTTATTTAAAACAGCAAAATAAAAACAAAGCAAAATGCAAGGGCTGGGAGGTAGATCAGTGCTTAAAAGCACCAATGTGGCAGCTCACAACCACCTGGAACTCCAGGTATGGGGAGTTCAACTCTCTCTTCTGGCCTCCATGCTGACCAGGCATTCACATGGCACACACACTACATACAAACTAACACTCCTGCACACAAAATAAAAATGAATAAATATTTAAAAACTAAAAATATGATCAGGAAGAACTCACATGTCTCTCAGCAATCGACTAGACAAATAAATTGTATATATCTATTTAGTGCAGTACTGTAAAATGATGAAAAGAATCAACGAACTATATCTGTAAACAGATTAGATAAAATTTGAAAGTAAAATGTCTAGTGCAAAAGATTTATAAACATGTCAGGGTCTAGCCTTGATGGGATTTGCATGTAGGGGTATGAGGATTAGAATTATTAAGCAAAAGGAACAGAGATATGAGAGAAATAAAAGACAAAAACACAGAGCAGCACCGGAAGGGAAATTCAGTGAATCTGAACCCAGCCGTGTTTATTTTCCACAAGTTTATATACTTCACTCCAAAAGGGGAGGGGGAGGAGGCAATAGACTTCATTAACATGGTATAAGGAATGAACAGAGCATCCTCAGTCAAGCACTCTGTTGTTTGGACAGGACGTGTAATGCCCACACCCTTAGACCAAGTCTCCTGCAGGCAGTCACTCCCTGAAACCTCCTGCCAATTTCCTTCAAGGAGCAGGAATAGACTTGAATTTCCAACCTTTGGTCAAGGTGGAGCAGANGAGGATTAGAATTATTAAGCAAAAGGAACAGAGATATGAGAGAAATAAAAGACAAAAACACAGAGCAGCACCGGAAGGGAAATTCAGTGAATCTGAACCCAGCCGTGTTTATTTTCCACAAGTTTATATACTTCACTCCAAAAGGGGAGGGGGAGGAGGCAATAGACTTCATTAACATGGTATAAGGAATGAACAGAGCATCCTCAGTCAAGCACTCTGTTGTTTGGACAGGACGTGTAATGCCCACACCCTTAGACCAAGTCTCCTGCAGGCAGTCACTCCCTGAAACCTCCTGCCAATTTCCTTCAAGGAGCAGGAATAGACTTGAATTTCCAACCTTTGGTCAAGGTGGAGCAGATCCACCTCTATTCTCAAAATACTAATTAGCCACACCCTAGATCAGGCTCTCTTGTTTGTAGCCACACCTGTTGTCAACAACTTTGAAAGAGCAAAAATCAGCTCAAACTCTCTGACCTTTAGTGAAGGTGGAACAGGACTCACGTCTGTGGGCCTTGGCGTAGACACATGTGATTTTTCCCCAAACAGAGTTTCCAAAATATTATAAAGAATATCTATGGTGACAGTTGTGTGGGTCCTAGTACAAACGTTCAGCTGATGGTTGTCTGTGGCTGATGGCTTCAGACAGAGACAGGGAACTGGAGTTGAGGAAGGGTTTTTGATAAGGCACTCTACAAGCAGGAGGGAAGTATCTGCTTTCTAAGGTGGATGGTGTTAGATAGCTATACAGACAGAGAAGCCTCATTCCCTGGTAACAGTAATTTATTAGTCAAGAAAACTAGCCTACCTAGACCATCACCCATAGAAGACCCCATTCATCTCCATTTTGGTCATCCCCAGAGACAATTACTGTTCCCTGACCACCTATCATACATAACCGTTGTTTGTACAGAAGTGACCTGAGGAATTGTACTATATGTCCTTGAACTTACACCAGTGGTACCAAACTACCTTCCTCGTGTCAAATCTGCATATTAGCTCATTACCCATCTGCATATCTCTACATCAGCTCTCTTATTGGGCCAAACATTTCAAGCTCCCACTGGTGAGCAGCACTGGTGAGACAGGGCCTGAGTCTCCCCACTGCACTTTCTCTTTGCGAATGGATCTGGCTAATTTCTGTTTCCGACGTCAGATGAACTGTTTTGTTTCACGCTTTCCTTTCTTGATTGCAAAACTGCCAGTACATCTTTGAGAGAGACTCTGTACACATGCTTGAGCATCTTCCTTTTCTGTTTTGTTGTCTCCCGCCATATTGCTTTCGATGCACATGTGAGGAAGCACATGTGTGCTCCATTTTCTTCAAGTCACCTTTAACCCTGTGGTCAGATACATAGCGTCAGTTCCCAAGGGATGAATTTATAATCCCTGCATTTTTAGTGGTGCTAGAATTTTTCATCCTTTAGGCTTACCAATTGCTGGTTGAAATTCCTTGCACACCTCTCCTATAAGTTGCTTATTGAAATTAGGCTGTTTTGATTTTTTTTTAAAAAAATTGGTCTGTACAAAGGTTTTAGAAGTGTTACATAAAAAGAAGCAGTGTTATGGCTATAGCTCAGAGGCAGAGAGCCTGCTTAGCAGGCACAAGGCCCCAGGTTCAATTCCCAGAACCATAAATTAATAAACAGAACAATCTGGGGGATCTGGACAGATCTCCTAGCAGTCAAGAGCGCTTGGTGCTCTTGCAAAGGACCTGGGTTCAATTTCCAGCACCCACATGGCGGCTCACAACCATCCAAATCCAGTTCCAGAGGATCTGACACCTTCTCTTGGCCTTGGTGTGTACCTGACATGTACATGGCACATATACATACATGTAGGCAAAACACTCATACATATAGAGTAAAAATAAATCTCTGTTTTTAAGGAAGAAGCAGCAATATATGTGCTAAATGCCTTCCTCCAGTCTTTTGTTTTTAATATTACATATGGTACCTTTGTGATATGCACATGTTTTTAAACATTGAATATGTTATGCCCATGTAACAGTCTACCCTAATAAGTTGTATTCTCCACCCCAGCCCCAGACCCTGTGCATAGATTCCTTCCAAGGAAAGCACATTATTATTTAAACTATTTATTATTTTAAAGTATTACTTTTTTTACTTACAGAAAACTACCAAGTTACTTTCCAGACTTGCAGTTCATTTTTGTACCAGAACGATGATATTTATGAGAGTGTTGATTCTAAAAAAAAGGATCACCCCAAAGTGGATATTGCATGGATCCTTCTCATCCGCTACTACGTACACCTGCAGAGAATTAACAATATGAGCAAGCTGCTAGGTGAGCCTCGATGTGTTTTTTAAAAAAAAAGGTGTGTGTGTGTGTTTCCTTCTTAGGTCACATTTCTAATTTAGAGTATAAAGTTGTTTTGATGCCTTTCCGATAACAAAAGATGCCATCTTCTGATACCATCATCAGATTTCCTTTACGTTTCAGGAATTTGAACCTGAAATACAGGGAGCTTCATTCCCCTGGAGTAATATTTCATTGTGACTGGTGTCTGTGGAAATTCCACACATCTTTTTTCGTATATTTACAAACAGCATGACAGAGAGGAATCTGGTGGCTTCCCAAGCTTGCCAACGTGGCCCTTACAGCAAAACAGTTAAAAAGCCAGGGACTGCAGAGTGACAGCTCACTGATGAATAAGATAGATTTAGGGGGTGTTCCAATGTCTAGCAGGTAAAAGAGATGGGATGTATGACATTGAACAGGATATTTAATTATAATTTTAAAGCTCACCATGTGTCTTAGTTTGGGCTACTATTGTTAGGACAGTACACCAAAACCGAGAGGAATCTGTGAGAAGGAAAGGGTTAAATCCAGCTTATAGCTCTCAGATCAGGTGCCATTGCTGAGGGAAGTCAGGGCAGGAACTCAAGGTGTGATCCTAGAGGCAAGCAGATGTCATGAAGGAGTGCTGCTTACCGGCTTGCTCCCTGTGGTTTCACTCAATCTACTTTCTGATAGCACCCAGCACCACTGCTCAGGAGCGGCACCCCACACCCGGAGCCGGGCCCTTCCACGCCTGTCGTCAATTAAGAAAATACCACACAGGCTTGCCCAATGGCTGCTCTAGTTGAGGGCATTTTCTAAAGTGAGGTTCCCTCTTCCCAAATAACTCTAACTTGTATCAAGTTGGCATAAAACCAGCCAGCACACCTGAAGCCTGCCCACCTCAGCTGTTTTCCCGGTTCTTTTGATACTGTTAGTGTTTTAGTACGCCTTTGCAGTGCCCTTGAAGTTAGTGACCTAGTGTTGCTCATGGATGCACTCAAGAAAGACTGGTCCATGCCAGGGTACAGTGACTGAGAAGCAAGCAGAGCAACCGAGCTTAGTCACGGGATGGCTGGAGCTCAGAGGTCAGGTGTCAGCAAGGGGATAAACAATCACTGAGGAACATTTCAGAACTGAAAAGCTGTGGTCTGGGGCAACAGGAACTCATCCAAAGGGGAAGAATGTGGACATGAGCCTGGACAGCCCTCCCCGAGGATGCCCTGCCATCACAGCAACCAGCTTGCCTCTGAATGCAGTAGCTGGCATTTCCCACAACATCCCTCTCTCTGCTTTTATGCTTTGGGCTTACTTAGGGTTTCGCCCAGCCTGTGAAGATAACCTGTGCGTGCCAAAGCTCCCCACCCCCAGAGTGACCTTAACCAATAAGGCAGAGACAGTAAGGAAGCAGTTCACCTTCTGTCTTCATGGAGACTGGCCTTCGTGGTTGTTTGTCTTTTTGTTTCTCCCTCCCTCCCCCAGAAGATCTTAGCAGGACTGATTCCTAATTGCCCACAGCCCGTGGCATTCATTTCTTCACCCTTTCTAACTCTCTCTTTCTCGTGGCCCTAGTTTTCCGGACCCCTTATCAGAAAAATCCCACACATCTAAATCTCCACGGCAGGGTCTGTTTAGTGGGAACCCAAAATAAGACAGGTAGGCAGAACAGATGGTGTAGCCCTTAGCATTTACAACCAGCAGCAATACCCTTGTGTGACTCTGAGATTTCCCTAGAAGCCTGCGACAACCAGCATCTATTAGCAAATAAATCTTACAGAACAAGGTGGTGGCTAGACACCAGCTAGTGGGTGTACCATAGCAGGCAGTGAAGGAATACCAACACTGGGGCCATTCTGTCCCTCACACGAACCTTAACAATGGTCTCTCCGTTCCCTAGCATCTGCAACTCCCGTCTCAGGGATTTCTTTGCCCGACGATATGCTCTTCACATCCCTGTACAACTCTGAACTGATCTTGCGCCAAAGAGAGATGCATTTTTTCCTGAAACGGTTCTTACAGCTCTACTCTTCTTCTTGCATCGATGGGTTTCCAAAGGAACTCCTTCAAGGTGTGGAAAACCCTGCTCCACTAGAGAAAGTCTTGTTTGATTCCTCAGGCCAGGTAAGCTTCCGAAGGGTGTGTCTCTGTGAGGTGTCTTGGAGTCACCCTCCTATTGCAGCAAGGAACACATCAGCCTCCAGGAGGTACAGAGTCCGGGAAGGCTCATTTGTGTAGAACCACTGAGGCAAGCAGTAATGTGAGAGTTACGAATTGTCTTTATTATGGGGATTCAAAAGGAAATGGGGATTCAAAGGGGAAACACAGACTCGCAGAATACAGGACAAAGTGGAAGCTGCCATGTTCTGCTGCTCTGCCCCGGGACCTGTGAACAACCTCACAAGCTTGCTTCTGATCCAAATTCCCAAGAGAGCTAAAGAGGCCCCACCTCTCTCTAAGATATCAGGTCCGCACACAGAAGCCATGCCCTAGGGCCGGTACCCCAAAAGCTATTGGCAAAATGGGTTCCCAAAAAGAGGACCACCAAGTCGCCTGCAGTTTCAGGATGGTTACCACTTCAAGTCTTGTTCCCGTTGACCTTTGAAATAATCCAGAATCTTCTATAGTCCTGAAAATCAGTATCTTTCAGGCAGCCATTTTGCTAAGATCTGATGCAAATTCCAGAATCATAACTTTGCCATAACCTAGTATTAGTCTTTCTAAATCCATACCCAAGTTCTTTTTATTTGTTTTAAATGTGTAAAATATTGACTGGACTTCTCACAGCAGTTAATATAAATAGATAAAGAAGTAAAAGCTTTAGATGAATTAAGAGTTAGAGAACTCTTTGGGAAAGGTCTATTAAATTTTATGGATTTTTTATAAAATATGTGATATGAAAACTTTAGAGATTCCCATTGACAAGGCATAAAAAGATGACTATAAATGAAGTTTTAAGAGTTACTTTTAAAACCATCATGGCCTTGAGTAATTGGAATGTTTAAACAAGCTACTGAAAGGAGTTTGAGCATACTGAACAAGTCATTTCAAAAATAGGACTATAGGGGCTTGAAATTCAGTAATCAATAAACATTTATTGAATCCCTACAATGTGCCAAAGCAACACTGACTTGGTAGAGATAGATAATGCAGAAAATCAGAGTCCCCGAGTGCAGTCTTGGTCTAGTAGTAGAGAAACACATCTTAGGTTTGACCAAGAGGAAGTTAGATTATTTTAGAGATTCTTTCTAAGGGACATCACAAGGAGAGTGTGAAAATTAAAATGGATTATTGAAGGTTTTACTTTGAAATTGCTGGTGGAAACGCAGGGAGACTATTTGATGTTTTAAATATAATCAAAACACTTCTCACTGTGACCCCACTAGCCCAGGAAAGAGTGCCAAGAACTGGCAGATGGGATCACATGAAATCGAAAGGTTCCTAGGGGCCGAGGAGATGGCTCAGTGGCTGTGTAACTCCTGAGCACCCATATAAAAAGCTAGATGCTGTGGCCCTTGACCAGGGCCAGGGGACTAAGACAGGTAGATGACAAAAGCTTGCAGGCTAGCCAGTCAGCCAAAGTGGTACGGGTTATGATGCAGGAGCACACTTAAGTTCACCTCTCACTTCTAGACGCACACACATGTATGTATACACAAGCAAGTATGCTCTCTCGCACACACATGTATGTATACACAGATGGGCACACACACACATGCCTACACACAGCTTCTGCACAAGAAAAGAAACTGTCGAAAGAGTGGACAGACAGTTCATAGAATGGGAGAGAAATCTTTGTTCAGCTCTACTTCAGAGAAGGGGCAACTATCTGGAATATACAAAGAATAGGAAAAACTAAGACTAAAACCCAAGCTGCCAATCAACAGATGGGGGATGGGGATGGAAGAGGAGCATCTTGTGGAGGAAGCTGGTGTGTTGTGCTTTGTAGATGACCCATCTGAGACTCTAACAGAAAACTCGAGGGGACATGGAATCCATGAGCTTCTGGTACATATTTATGAAATGACTAAATCATTTCTCTTGCATAGATTCTTCCAAAATTAGAAAATAGATGTTCACTTATTCTGAATTGACTCCATCTTTGAATCTCACCACTTAGCTCTTCAGTGTTTGCTATGTTAGGCTTCCATGTACTTACTAGCCATGCCCATGTGTCTGTTGCCAGCTCTGCCAGGAAGTGATCTGAAGCCATGGTTTGTTCTAGAGCAGGAACCTTTACACATCTTATCCTATCAGAATGGAGCACCTCTGTGCTGGGAGATAATGTTAAAAACTTAAAAGAATACTCCAGAACATTTCTGCCTTTTTATTCCAAAGATTTAGTTGGCTGGGTTTTTTTTTTCGTTTTTTTTCTTTTTTAATGAACTGTGACCTTAGAAGTAACAGGCCATGTATGGTGGTGCATTCCTATAACCCCAACATTCAGGAAGCTGAGCCATGAGAATTGTAAACTGTAGGCCAGCCTGGACTACATGGTAAGACACTGTTAAATTATAATATAATTTATATATTAACGTAAAATGTTTAAATAATAATATAAGATTCATTAAGGAACTTATAAGAACTCTATTAAAGATTATGGTTCATGTCCATAATCCCAGCATTCATGAGGCTGAGCCAAGAGGATCTTGAATTTTCCCACCAGCCTGGGCTACCTGGTGGAATCTCTGAGGCTGCACAGTGTAACCCCACCTCAACATGACACCAAAGAAACTCAAGCTGAACTCAGATAAAGGAGTGGTCAAGGAATTATCCTTGTTGGAATCACGTGGGAGGATGTTTCAAAGGACTCTCCCATCTTTCCAGAAACCCTAGGACTCTCATATTCCTGACACTTAGCCCCATTCTGAACTGAACTTGCAGCTCACTGAGAACTGCAAGAGTTGGAGCAGAGGGAAATTACCCACTTTTCCGAATCACAACATTGACACCATAGAGTGTGGCTTCCTGCGTGTTGGTGAGGGGCTGGACTTGGAGTGAATTTTCTTGCCCTTCACATAGTGTTGGGACACATTGGGCTCCTTCGAATCTCAGATGAAGGAACAAAGAATGTCCAACCAACAAATAGTTCACTCCCAAGAAAAGCAGAACTGTGGAAGTCCCAGATCCTTCCCCCAGATTCATCAATTAAGTAACTTTCTCCCAAAAGAGGCCTGAGAGGGAAGGCAAGACCAACAAGATCTCCCAACAGCACACATAGCGTGGATAAAGCACTAGAAAGGGTTCCCATCCAACACTAGCTTCTGATTCTGCCCTTTGGAACAGAGACTCTTAGGTGGATTATTGCAAATGTCCTAGACACCTGGGGTTTCGGTTCCTTGCTGTTTACTTGTTTGTTTTGGTCGGTTTCTCATTTTAGGCCACTTCGACCTAGAACTTACTCTGTAGCTCAGGCTGGTCTCAAACGTACAAGAGTCTTCCTTCCTCGGTCTGCTAAGTGGTGGGGTTACAGGCTTTCACCATGGAGCCTGGTTATACCTTGGCTCTGGAAGGAGAGGACAGGGCACTGGACCTGAAGGCTGAGAACAGTGTCTTAGTTGCTCCTCGCCTGTGCACACTGAATACGACCTCAGAAACTAATGTGCCCAACTGAGGTCTGTTTTGAAAGTGTCACTGACCCAATTGTTCTAGTATGAAGGGCCACCTGGATGCTCATAACCTAATTCTGAGAGTGGAGTTCCACAGGAGAACTTTAGATACGATCTACATCCCTCCGACATTTTTCGTGGCAGTGGTTTAATGGCAGATTCTGTTTCACCAGTATGCTTGTGGTTTATATGATTAGTGTAACGCTATCCCAGGATAATCAGCTCTGAGATCACTGTCGCTTGCTTGACAGGTGCACAGTACCTAATCATGTGTTTGTTTCACTGGGGTGGGTAACTAACGAGCATGAAGCCTTTGGGATTTTCTTTTATATAATCTCCAAGCTTGGCTGATTTTTATAATAACATTTTTTTTGAGCCTTTAATCACTCGGGAGGCTACTTCAATCCAACTAGTTCCTTACTTTGCTACTTCTGCCTGTGTTTTCCCCCATTGAGAAGTAGGTCCTTTTCCACAGCAGTCATTGCTCTGTGTTGTGTTGAATCTGTTGGAGCTTGGGATGGAAAACAAAGGCACCAAACAAATCACATCCGAGACCCCAAATAGAAGATAATTAAAATCGTGCGCAAGGCTGAGTTATGCATGCTTATGAACCGCATATGCAGGCCTATGCAGCCTGTGCAAATCCAAGTATTTGATTAGCTGGAATGATTTAGTTTTGATAGGTCTGTTATCCCATTACTTTTAAAGAATTAAGAAAACATAAAAAGAACTTGGTGCATAACTCAACATTGAATGTGTGTGTGTGTGTGTGTGTGTGTATATACCCAAATATATATCCATATATATATATACTTACATGTGTATACATATATAACTAGTCTCACTAGCAACTAAATACTATAATGTTTTAAGGATATGGAAAATGTGTGTTTTCATATTGATTAAGTGTGCATGTTCAGGTATGTGTATTTGTGGGTATACACATGTATGCTCCTATATGTGGCGGCCAGAAGACAACCACAGATGTAATTCTCTAGGAGCTACCCACCTTGGTTTGAGAGACAGGATCTCTTAGTGGCCTGGTCCTTACTTCCAGGCCAGTGAGCCCCAGGGTTCCGCCTGTCTCCCTCCCCCAGCACTGATCTGATAAGCATATTCTACCATGCTCCACTTTTTCACGTGAACTCTTGAGGATTCGGCTCAGTTCCTCAGGCTCATGAAGCAAGCCCTGCTGACTGAGCCATCGCCCCAGTTTGGCAGTGATGTCTATTATTCTTACTAGGCATTGTTCTAATAATCACATGTTGAACTAAAAGGTAACTGATTTTTGTTTTCCTAAACTAGCCTAGTTATGAATATGAATTTTTAAACCCAGGAAAGCTCCTCATATGAGAAATTCAATTTTGAAGCAGTTCTTTATCTTTTTTGTGAAGTGTGGAGTGTGGAACCAGTCCTCATTATGCAGAGGTGTTTTTTTTTTCTTTTTATAGCTTCTAGATCATTTTGGAACATTTCCTATTTAGTATTACCCTTCAGTCAAAATGTCTATCTCCTTTCAACAGTGACCAATTCGAGGTCATTTCTGTTTGCATTTGGATGACTTGCACCCCAGTCTGTGCTCAAGTCGGCTCAGGCATAATGAGAGGGGCAGAGGAGACTCTAGCTCTTGTTCCTGGCATTGATGTGTCTTCCTTGGTCGCCAGCCTCTGAGATGCCTCAGATGTCAGAAGACGATCGGGGAAACCACTTCCCTGCAATCTTGGGAGCAGATTACCTTCCAATTGATGGCTCTTTTCAGACCTGCGGTTCTGCTATCTGTATTGCTCTCTCCCTGCTTGGTCTGCTGTTTAGTTGATAAACATCAGCCGTCTTCTGCTCCCTCTGTTGTGGGATTTCTCTCTGTATGCTGTGATTACCATTAATGAATAAGGACACTGCTCTGGACCTATAGCAGGGCAGAACAGAGCTAGGCGGGAAAAAACTAAGCTGAATGCTGGGAGAAAGGAGGCAGAGTCAGAGAGAAGCCATGGAGCCACTGCCAGAGATAGAAGTGCTGGAACTTTGCTGGTAGGCCACAGCCTCGTGGTGATGCACAGATTAATGGAGATGGGTTAAATTAAGATGTAAGAGTTAGCCAATAAAAAGCTAGAGCTAATGGGCCACACAGTGCTTTAAATAATATGGTTTCTATGTGATTATTTTGGGGCTAAGCAGCTGGGAACAAGCTAGCAGCCTCCTTACAACACCCTTTGTCATCAGCGGCTCTTTAAACAAGGGATGAAGTTCTCAGTTCCATTCTTAGCAGTTTTGTTCCTGGCCCAATGACCTAATTTCCTAGGAGTAGCAAGGCCCAGATCCCACCAAGGGCTTGGACTTACAAACCAGCCACATTCATTTAAAGAAGGAATGAGGAAATTGGACTTTAACCTTTCAGGGAAGAGTAAGTGTCCCCTTTTGTGTATGGTGCCACCTTTAAATAGTGTATAAGTTACAATCACACACTCTGTGCTAGCAGCATGTGCCAAGTGCTAACCAATTGTGCCCCTGGGGCATGAAGCACAGACTCTGGCTATTTCCTCATCAGTGTGTAAAGCAGAAACAAAGCAATGGGTATTTCTTAGCAACAAGCTTCAAGGTAGCCCACCCCCACCCCGAAGTTTTACTGAAGGGAAAGACATTTGTCAAGTCCAGAAGGTTTGAAAGCATCATTTATTATATGAGAATTTATTCTATGGTAATCTAGGGGCAGTTTTAAGACTCCATCAAATAAGCTGAGAGAATTTCCAGAATTTTTTTTAATGCAGTGGTTAATTTACTTAAATATTGAATGAGTTCATTATCAGCACCTACAGTGACATGGTTTCTCACTGTTACTGTTCCCTAGATTCATCGTGACAGTTCCCTGCAGTCTGATACCTCCTCAAAGGTCCTGGGCAGTCCGTCTTACACAGATATCTCGTCAGAAACGGCAGTACAAGCGCTGAACAAGGAGCTCTGCTTCCAGTGGTATATTCCTCCCCTGGACAGACCTCCCGAGGATGCGGAACCCATGGTACACACCCCCCGACCGCGCTCAGAGATGAGGCTGAGAACAGGCTAGCTAAAGAAGTAGGGGGACCACTCCCTTAACGACTGCCGGCCAAGCAGTGATTCAGAGTCTAGGGGAGTCTTGGAAATGGGTCAGGCTTTGCAAAAGGGAACAATTGGTCAATACAACCTTTTAGGGAGAAACCTTCCACTGTGGAATTCTTCTGACAAGTGCTTGCTCTAAGAAGAGCCTCAGGCATTTTCCCACAGAATGCTAGCCTTAGGGGTTTTCCTTGTCTGGCATTTTCATTTGCTTTTTGTCTCCTGCCTTGGTCTCCTTTTGCACTCTCCAGCTCGTAAGCTTGGCCCCCTCCAGCGGCGCCTCTGGTAGCTTCTGCACCCCCTTGACTCACGTGACCTCTGTCAAATCATAAACCTC
>LOEQ01000121.1:360099-374177 GCA_001685075.1 Bramus lutescens | reverse complement strand
TGTTCTCTATCTTCCCTCTCCTGTAATTGGTCTGCTAACTCTGGGCCAATTATACAGCATTCCCTATTCAGACAAAAAGAGAGATTTACCATATCACTTCCCAGCTTTATTTAAGCTCTGTCATGTCATACCTCTTAAAGCAAGCTGTCCCCTGTTATCTACAGGTGATTGATTTCTGGATTTTCCAAAGATATCAAAGTTCATGGATGCTCAAGTCTCTTAACTAAAATGACATATTTGCATATGACCCACATACGTGCTTATGTACACTTTCAATCATTTCCGCATCAGATATAACATCTGAAACCAAGAAAATGTGTGCATGGCCACTACGCTGTTATGTAGGAAATAATGACCAGACAGAATCTTTGCGTGCTCAGCAGACACAGCAAAAATGTTTTCTGTCTGTAGTTGGTTGAAAATGTGAAGGAATGTAGGACCCCATGGTTATGGAGGGCTGTCCACACCATCTGTTCCCCTCTTTCCTCGTCAAATCCTTGCCCGATAGCCCACCTAACTTCTAAAATAATGTCTCTGTCCTATGTTTCAAGGAAATGCATCATAGTAGTTTTCGAATTGTGGTGGCCAAAATATGAATAGGCGAGAGAATCAATACAAGTCGGTCATGAGTAGCATTGAGTGTGTGTATACATGTGTATGTATATGTATGTGTGCACATGTGTGCGTACACTGCAGGCACAGGAGAGGAGAGCGGAAAAAATGGCATCATGTTCTCTTCCATTGTTACTGTGAGAAGGGTCTTTCACTGTTGTGGTGCTTGCCTGGACAGTGAGCTTCTGGATCTGCTGGTTTCTGTTTCTCCAACGCTGGGGTCTTGGGAGCATGCAGCTGCGTGAGGATTTTTATGAGTGTACTGCTGGATGTTCACAACTGGGTGTTCCCCCCCCACTCCCTCCCTCTCTCTCTTTCTCATACTGGGACATCTCTCCATCTCAAAAGTAGTTCTTTCTAAAAAGAATAAGACACAAGCCAAAAAAGCACACATCACATATCAGTAAAAAAGGCTTTGTGAGAATTTTGTTTTTATGATAAATGTTGTTAAAGACAAAATTTCCTAGATTGGTCATCACAATGTATTACTTGGAGGAAATCCAACAAAAAATACAAGTTTAAGGGTTTTGAGGGTTTTATAGTTGGAAAAACAAAATGTTTATCTAAGAATTAGTCTTTTAAAATTAAAAATATGTTCATGTCACCAGATTATAAAGCAGCCATATCCTGTCAGTCACTGGATGGGCAGACTAGTTCAGGATGATCTGAGTGTCCTTGTGTTGATGTCAGGTGACAGAAACCATCCTCCAGGAATCAGGTGTTGAGCCCTCAGCTCTGACATCTCCAGGATAACGAGGTGTCATCCATAAGCAGTCGTGTCTGGCACCGAACAAGGCCTCCATAGTCTGAGCTCAGGAAGGTAGATGCAGAGTCCCAGCCGTAAATTCTGATTTAAGGTGATTAATTTTTCTCAAGGCACAAGAAACAGGCCGAGCACTTTACCTCTTTCTCTTACTTGGGGTCCATCCGCAACAGTGTCCGTGTATATATGTCTGTGCATGTTACACAATCAAAGATGTAGTAGCTGTCAAAAAATAGCACGAAGAAACATTTCCTTAGATAACTACATCCTTGCAGATCCCAAATTCCCACCTTTTTGGAAGATATTTCTGGCAATTGCTCAATTATTTTAGATATCAGTGTTTCTGTGCATCCACCTACTCATTATGTTTGCATGTTAATGTAGAGGTGGGTGTCAGGTAACTAACCACTGAGACTCAGCTCACCCTAGATGGTAACCGCACTGAGCGCTGTGCCCAGCTGGGTGTGTGAAAGCAATTTTGTTTCCCTTAGCTTGACAGCAACTATACGAGATAGGTGAGATCACTAACCCCATTTCACAGAAGAGAAGATGGGGACCAAGAATAGAGGACTTCCAGGTGACAAGGACACAGACGGGAACCATCTCTCTCTAGAGTATATCTGCCTAAGTAAGCAAGAGACCACATTTAGTCCTTCTAATGTCTACAGGTACTCTGGTCTCAGGCAAGATGGATGAAATCTCATCTCTTATTTAGCCCTACAGATGTTCCAGGGACTATAAAGGAAATTTTGCAGGCCATGGTAAATTCATGTCACTGCATCCACTCTTGTTTACTGACTACTTAGAAGCAGAAACGCCAGTAGGAGCCAAGGATGCTGGGGTCAGTAGAGTGGAAATTTCAGCATTTGGGAGATTTGATTTGGACAGGAATTTTTTTTTAAATAATTCAGAGAGATAAGTTTCTCTAGGTAATGAATTTCAGAGCTAAGTTCAAGTTTGTAACTTAGAAAGTCTTAACTTCCTAAATACAGGAAGGAGAAATCAAACTATCCTATCTGAAAAAAAAATATATCTTTAGTAGAATATTATAGAACCACACAAAAGTAACCTTTATATCTTTGTTACAAAGTAAGTAACTCTCAAACTATTTCAGTATCTTGTAGAGACAGAAACTAAATGGCCACTAAAAACGTAAATCTAAAAAAAACCCTCTCATGTTGAAGAATTGTTGCTTTCAGTAAGACACACAACCATAGCTCAGCTATAAAAACATGTATCTGGAGCCAGAGGTTTTATGACTTAGATTTGTCTCAAGGTTATACCTGAGAGCCATGGTTTTTATCCTGCTTCATCTTCCTGCCCTGGCTTTTATCAATCAGGGTTCCACATGGTGGTTCCTGATAGATTCTGACTTGCGTTTATAAGGTGATTAGCTTCAAGGTATGCATTCAGCAGGAATGCTGAGTGACAAAGGTGTGGTGCTTTATTGTCAACTTGATACAAGCTAGTCATTTGGGAAGAGGGGATGTCATTTGAGGAATTACCTCCATTAGATTGTCCTGTAAGCAAGTCTGTGGGGATATTTTATTTTGCTTAATGATTAATGTGGGTGGGCCCAATTCATTGTGAATGGTGCCACCCTTAGCCAGATGGTTATGGGATATAAGCAAGCTGAGCATGCTGCAGAGGACAGGTCAGTAAGGAGCACTGCTGACTTATAAACAGAGGCCTCTTTTCAGTTCCTGCCTCCCAAGTCCCAGCTTGAATTCCTTCCCTGGCTTCCCTCAATGATAGAGTATGGTCTTGTAGTCTAAGCCAGGTAAGCCCTTACTCCCTCAAGTTTCTTTCAGTCATAGTATTTATCATAGCATCAGAAAGCCAAATAGGACAGGGGGATGGATGGCTAACCTTTTTATGGGCATTAAGACCTAATTTGGTCTCCTACATTGCCTCAAAGGCCATTGTGTTCTATGTGGCTTCACAGTCCAAGGCCTGGTATCTTGAGTTCACAGAAAATGCAGACAGACAAGCATGACTGTATTCAGGAAGTCTGATCAGGCAAAACACTGAATGTTGGGCAGAAAGGCTCCATCTGACTAGTGAGAAAAACTCTGGACAGAAATGAACCCTCAAGTTTCCTAATTAGTAATAGATTTGAGCCATGCTTGTAGGCAAGAGATGTGGAGCCATATTTCTTCTTGGAGCCTTCAGGGTTGTAAATGCATAAGATGCATACATCCTTTAACAAGAGTGATATTATTCCTAGGCTGTGTCTTCAAAACCAGCTCAGTCCAGCAGGATAGCAAGGTAGGAGCTAGGCTTCCTATAGTTAGTGCCTGGAGGATTACAGGAATCATATGATTGCCCAGGGCTTTCCTCTCAGTTGTCACTTGATTTGGAGTCTTGATTGAACTGGATCCCAGTACTTCTACAGATGTAGGTGTGTACTATAAGCCAGTAGTATACTAGATGTATACTAACTATAGTTACTAGGTGTGTATTATAAGCCTATCACAAGGAATGGGGTAGTTGTATCTACAATTTACTAACAAAGAGGCAGTTAGGTCAAGGTCCCAAAGACACTAAGTGGGAGAGACCTGGGATAGACACACTGCTCCATGCTCATTGTGACGACGAGTGTGTTTAGGGTCTGATGATGGGATGTTCTGATCTCACACTGTCATTTATCCACTGACTTCAGCAGTCTGTCCCGAGCTCAGGTGGAAAAGCTTTGAACCGGCATGCACGCTGCAGAAAGCTGCTGCCACCAATAGGAAGAAAGCTTTTGACATGAATCTGAAGTGTGAATCTAATATAAACCTTTCCATTCACACACTTGAAGGGGCGTCTTAGTTAGGGTTCCTATTGCTCTTTGAAAGGAAAACATTTGATTGGAGTGGCTCGTTTACAGTTCAGAGGTTGAGCCCATTATCATCATGGTAGGGAAACAAGGCAGCATGCAGGCAGTTGTGGTGCTGGAGAAGGAGCTGAGGGTGGAGAAGGAGCTACATCTTGATCCTGCAGGCAACAGGAAGTAGTCTGTTTCATTGGGTGTAACTTGAGCGTAGGAGACCTCAAAGCCCACCCCCAGAGTGATACACTTTCTCCAATAAGGTTACACCTACTCCAACAAGGCCAAACTTCCCATTAGTGACCCTCCCTTTGGGGGCCATTTTCTTTCAGACTATTACAGGGAACTTCATTGACCCCTAACAGACATGATGGAAAGTTCAGTGACGTGATGATATCAGTTGGACAAATAATGAAAAAAATTGCTTCAAAGTAGAAGATAATATTCCTGTCCTCAAGAATCTTAAATTACGCTCCTGGAGTCAAGGATAACACTTACAAAGCAAGAGCAAACAGCATAAGACAATGTGTGGCCTTGGCCAAATCTCTCAGGGAGATTTCATAATCTTATGAAAAATATTTTGCCACATCTCACATAAAATACATAATTTAACACATGGGAAGCATTCCTTCACTATCTCTGGCAAGCTTACATTGCTATTGAGAAATGATTCCATCTCCTCTGCACTCTCCTCTCTGCCCCTCCCTGTCCATTTCTATTTTCAGAATGGTTATTATAATATTTTCATCACACCATGCTTCAACAGGTTACAGAAACTTTTGTCAACTTGCACTTAGACTCTCTTGCTTACATGTTAAATACTTTATTAACATACATTAAAATTACTAATAAAGGAATATATTTATTAATTACATATTAAATGATTTTTAAATAAATTCACATATATTTGTATTTGTCTGTTCATTAAGCTCTTTGAGTCAAAAAGGAGGTGAATTTTTTTTAGTTAATCAGGGTTGTAAATGCATAATGTCAAGCATGCATTCACAAATGATTTTGAATTCTGTTTATATTCGCACTGATATTTTAAAATATAAAAAACAATGGGGCTAGAGAGATGGTGCCATTGGCAAAGTGTTTGTTGTGTATACATGAAGACCTGAGTCAGGATTCCAAGCCCCTACATAAGAAACAAAATCCTAGCGTAATGACAAGCACCTACATGGGAGGATGTCTGATCTAGTCAAACTGGCAAACCGTAAGGTCAGTGACAGACTGTTCCAAAACACAAGGTGACTAACAATTGAGGAAGACATCCAGTGTCAACCGCTGGTTTCCACATGCATGTGCACATAGGCACATACATCTGCACACCAATATACACGTGAACATGTGTGAATGCATGTACCTCTCCCTTCCACAGACAGACAGACAGACACAACTTTACTGAGGTACAGTTCATAGATCAACAGTTCACCTATCTGACGTGTAGATTCCAGTGTTCTGAGCAGGTTCACAGTGGTGCACAGCTATCAATGGAATCAGTCTCACACATCTCCCCACATAAGAAATTCAATAACCGTTAGTATCCACTCCCATCTCTCCATACCACTCCCTACAACTACTCTCCCTGCCCCAAACACTCAGGTAGTATTTACTTTCTGTCTATATGTTTGCTTATTTTACACACACATGCATACACACACACACACACACTGTCCTCCTGTCTGTCTGTGTACTCTTCAGCTAACACCTGAGAACTCTCTCCCAGACCTCCAGATAAACACCACTCACTGTCACCTTCTCTGAGATTCCTGTTTTATTCCACGTGAGTGAGGCCATGCAGCGTTTGTGTTCTGCATCTGGCTTATTTTACTTCGCCTTCTGTCTTGTAGGTTCGCTCCCATCCCACACTTCAGGATTTATTTCATTCTAAAGTCCTCGCGGTGTCCTATTTTGAATGTGTTTCTATCTACCCATTCACGGTCGATTCCACATCTTAGCTACTGAGGATAGTGCTATGCTACACACCAGAGTGCAGCTAACTGATTCTCTCGCCTTTGAATGTATACCCAATGAGCTGCTGGGCCTTTTGTGTGATCCTGGATGCTCTGGGATCTTTCTTCAGTCCCATGCATGATGAAACTTTACACCGTGCCTTGATATCTTCTCCCATCCATTCCGCTGGATACTGACGACACTCTTTTCAACTAGGAACATCACATTTTCAGTGCCCAGAAATTTCATCTTTACCAGGGTCTTCCCTCTGGCTATCCCTGTATATTCTTGAATGTCTGCTATTCAGATAGTGAACATAGGAGGTTCAAAGTTGACTTTTCTTCTCCTTTTCTCCCTGTTATCTATGATTTGAATTTAGGATTTACTTTTGGGGATGACGGATTCATCTTTATGCTTCAAATATTTCATCGCTTATTTGGTGGTGACAGTGTTCTTTTGTCCCTGCCGTTTTCCTCCTTCGTGGATGTGCCTTGTCTCCTCTCCATCTTCCTTTTCCACGGGTTTGTTGCCTCTCCCTCTGCAGGTTTGTTGTGGTCACTGGTAGTTTCTGCTGTTCTGTCTTATGTCTGATCCTCTGAGGGCCTTTCTTCTGTCCGTTTAATTAGCACAATTAATAAAAATCCAGAGACAGAAATTGGGGTTCAACCTGAAGGTCAGAAAAGCAAAACTGCCAGCCACTGACTCTTTCCTCTGCTGCAGTCCGAAATAGCAATCTTGCCCCTAGGAATCTCAGAATGAGACCAAGCCTGAGAGCTGTCTCCTCCCATCTTCTATTCCTTTCTAGGGCTGGGATTAAAGGTGTGCACCACTACCACACGGTTTCTATGACAAACTAGTGTGGCTACTGGGATTAAAGGTGTGGTCACCACTGCCTGGCCTGTAAGGCTGACCAGTATGGCTGTTTTACTCTCTGAACTTCAGGCAAGCTTTATTTATTAACATACAAATGAACTATCAGCACAGTTTTGGTTTCTACCTTTCCCTCCCTTTCTGGCTGATTGTTTGGAGAGGCACTGAAAACACATGGTGCCAGGCTTATTGATGTATAGGCTTCCTTGTAGGCTAACTGGAGGGAGAGGGTGCTGAAATGTCAGTGTTGGTGAGTCTTTTTTCTTTAACTGGTCAATGATCCCAGAGAGAATACATGAATGCGTTTCAGCCTGCTGTGGCCAAGTGCATAGCTATCTCACATTCATAATGCATTAATTCCGATATTTCCCCCAGCACCTGGCCCCCAGAACTAAAGCCATGAATACAGAAGGTCTGATTTAACATTTGCAGAGCACAGAGTGGGGGAGGGAGTCACCCAGGAATAGTGTCACGGAAAATGCTGAATCTCCCCACTTGGGCAAGGAAGGAACCCGGTGAGAGCTGTTGGCGGGCTTCTGTTTGCTGTCCTGCCTGCTCTCGCCATCTCAGCGGCCTGGCCTGGCCCTCTAATGCTGGAGTTTTCCCCATTGTAGGTCATGCTTGATGCTGGCAAGCCCTTTGAAGACACTCAGGGCACACACACCCCTTCTTCTGAATCTCCCGAATGCTCTCTGTTCTTCAAAGTACTGACAAATCCCATCTCTTTCACTTCCTTTCCTTTTCGTCTTTGCGAATCTACAGCTTAAAGCTAACCCTTCAGTCTCCACTTTGACTTGCATGGAAGTGGAGGTCCGTGCATGGGCCTGGCTAGTCTGGGCTTCTGCTTTCTAACCTCGAAAGTGACAGGAGGGTCTGTGACTCTCACATTCTGTGAGTCCACAGCAGTTCATAGAGGTTACATTGCATGGAGCGAGCACTAAGAATTATCCAAATCCACACAGCAAGGGAATTAAGGGAATTACTGGGACATGAGTCACCTCCTCTTCTTAAAGAGGCCTACCTATGCCGCTGTGTGGGGTTGAAATAAATGGAAAAGCGAGGAGGAGGAGAGCATTGTAAATGGGTGTATGAGAGTGGGTAACCCAACTGTCAGGGAAGGTGCACCTACTGAGAAGTAACAGGAAACATTGTGTACCCACCAGGTAGGTATCTGTGCTTGTTGCAAAGAGCCTGTGAATGCTGAAACTTAAATTTAACTATAGTGCAAAACACTACTTACTCCAAATAGCATGTATTTTCATGTAATTATATTTGTACATTTTTTTCTAGGCAGTTTGTTGTGGTTTTGAACTCACTATGTAGTCCTAGGATGACTTGAACTCTGAATTCTTGTGCCTCTGCTTCCCACAGTCTGGGATTTCAAGAATGTGTTACCATAACCAAATTAGCCTTGTACATCTTATATTCCCCTTCAAAGTGAATTGACAGAGAAAAAAAACTCAATCATTTTCTAGAGAGAAGCCCTTTAAAATATGGTGATTTTTTTCAATAAGGAATAGTGATGGGATTTTCAGGGATAGTTTTGATGCCTGTTTTGGTATGCTCTTATTTTCTCTAGGTTTTATTATTGTATGCATATAACTTGAAGCCCGTGAAGATTTCTGATATTAAAGTGCCTACTGGGAACAGCCTGTGTGTTGGCACCTCCTGGATTCCACTGAACAGGCAAGTAGACACCATTGTCAGGAAGCCAACTGGAGATGGATAAGAAATCAGTCCGAATAGTAAAGAAATAAAGGAATTCTGGGAAGACAGAGAGGGAAAGCTTAGGGTCTGTGTAGGCGGCTCGGCCTCAGCTGGGTGGTGCTTTGCTGCCAATCTGAATGAGCACAGCTGTAGAGGGGCTCAGGGCCTAGTGTCTGAACATTTTCTCTGTGCTTTTTGTAAGGTCTCAGATTTATGGGTTTGAGACGGATACCAAGACAGATTCTCCCCTGAAGTAATAGATGCTTCAGGGAGTTATTAACTCCCATGAAAGACAGCACGGTGGGGGCCCTGAGGAGAATCCAGGCCTGTGTGGGGTCCCTTCTTAGAGCATTCAGGGACACAGGAGAGGTCCTGTCATGTGATTGATGAGCAGCTCAGAGTACACACTTGCCTTTGCCACATCTCCTGAAGTGACGCCTCGTTGGAAAAGGAAAGGGCAAAGGTTTGCACACTCAGTTATCCAGGTGTGGCATGTGGAGCTCCCGATTGCACAGACTGCCTGGTTAAACCTCCTTTGGTGAACAGAGGTTTGCAGCCTCACAAGCAAACTCTCTTGGTACCTGCCATTTCACTGTCCAATATGTGTTCATAATAAAAAAAAAACTTGAAAGAAGCTTGGATAGAAGGAACATGTGTCAACATAACGAAGGCTATATCCTACAGACTTACAGCCAATACTATACAAAATGGGAAAAACCATTCAGTGCAATTCCCACTAAAACCAACAAGGCCAGGATGCACATTGGTCTCTGAACCACAGCAATAAGACAAGAGCAGGAAACAAAATGGATGCCAGTATTAAGATAGGCCAGATTTCCCTGTCTGCAAACAATATGATCTTGTGTAGAGGAGACCCTAAAGACTTCAGGAGATCCTTGGAACTGATAAGCACTTTTAGAGGATGTCACAATACTGGATTTCAAGTCATACCATAGAGCCACATAGCAACAGCATGGATATCAGCACAGACAGTCATGAGAATCCATGGAATAGAAGAGAGGTCACAGAATGGAGCCAAAGCAGCTACAGTCACCTGAGTTTTGGCAGAGATGCCAAAAGCATTTATTAGAGAAAAGTCAGCCTTCAACAAATAGTCCCGGGAAAGTTCGATTCGTGCATGAAGAAGAATGAAACTCGGTCCACACACGTCTCGTATCCTGGCTAAAAACTTCAAACCTGATGAACCGCAAACCCGTTATAGGAAACCAGCAGAAGCGCTTCCGTGCATAGGTAGCAGCAAGGGCTTTCTCAGAGAGACAGCAGTCACTCAGGGAATGACATCAAAAGCAGCAGAGGGACACTGTGTGAAATTAAAAAGCTTTTACACAGCATTGGCGACAGTCACCAGAGCTAAGGGACAGCCCACAGACAGAGACCCTTTCAGAGCTGTGTGCTGGACAGAGGGTTAGGAGCTAGAAATAACTCAAGAAACTAAGTATCCCCCAAGCAATCCAGTTAATTTAGCTTTAAAAACAGGGTGGGGGGCGTTGGTTCTCTATGATGTTGCAAAAAATCCAAATCTCCTTTGTCTCCTTTCCTCCTGTACCAAACCACGTTTTATATTGTTCCCCAAACTAAACCACTTAGCCGGGTCTAGTCCTCTCTTTACATCCATCAGGAAAGATCTTTAATTATTTTGTTGTTGTTGTCAAATTTTGTTTACTTATTTTCTGTTTTCTTATCTTTTTTTTTACCGAATTCTGTGTTTGGTTTAAAAGAAATGTTTTCACTTTGCTAGCTCATCTTCAACTCAGTCGTTCACTACCCTGACACCTTCAGCCTCCGTGTCTTGTAAGAGGAGGGCGATAGCCTCTCCTTGCCTAGCTTCCTGGTGGCTGTCAGCCTCAAGTCTGATGATGGATGAACAGGCGTTGGGAGGCTGACAGCACAGGNTGTCAGCCTCAAGTCTGATGATGGATGAACAGGCATTGGGAGGCTGACAGCACAGGTGTGTCCTGGCACCTGCTCCCTGCCCCACCAGACATCTGGTTGGTGAAAGCTGTGCGGATGGAGTCACACTCTGCCTGTCTGTCTCCCCGGACAGCCCTGTTCATGCTCCATGGTTTTCTGATCTCGGGACTTCTTTGCCTTCTCATGAAAGAGAATAAAACAAGAGCTATCTCAAAAGCTGGCCGACCTCCAATTATTTAGTCAATATTCCTCCCACCCTGCTTTTATTTTTTCCCCCCTTAAATCGAAATGCTGGGGAACCTGAGCCCAAACCATATACCAGCGTCCAAAGCCACAGAATCAGGGCATTTTTGCGTTTTCCTTATAAATCCTGAAACACTCCAGGTGTTCAATTTTCATTTTCCAGAACCACAAGACAAACACAAAGATAAAACCTGCAGAGCAGAAAGGCACCAACGAGAGGTTTCTTCTAAAATTCTGATGAAATTAAATTTAATTCACAATTAAAATTCTTGTAAAGTGGCCAGGTTTGTGATCACCAGTAAACCGCTCAGACAGAGATGAGTCCTTGTCACTGAGCTTGTCTCGGAGGATGGCCTCTCCCCTGACCCAGGACAGTTTTTCTCTCTCGGGCTGGGTTGTGTTCTGTTGAGTGCCACCTCTTGTCCACTCGCTGAAGACAAGACGAGAATGACTGTAGCAGAGAAAATGGACAGAGAGAACTCGCCTGTCTTCATCCACCTCCTCATCTCCCGGGGAAAGACGCATTCTAATTGTTTCTCTTACAGCCACAGAGAAAAACTCCGCATTCTTGGAAATCTGCAAATCAAAGTTCCGGTTAGTTCTCAGTGGCCCTTACACCTTGGTGACCAGAATCAGGTTCTTTGGTCACTCTCCCATCATCTTTCATCTTAATCTGTGTCTCTGCCTCCCACTGGGTCCTGTCCTCCAGCCCTGGCAGACTAGGAGATTGCCTAGGTGTTAGGGACAATAGGACCTTGGAGAGCTCTCAGAGCTTAGGGAGAACGGTAGATGCTTGCCTGTGGGCTCAAGGCAGGAAGCCCAAAAGCTGGACAGGACATTGGCCTTGGGGACAGAGAGGGGAAGAGGTGAAGAGTAAGCAAGAGGGAAGCAAGGGCTGGCTGGAGAAAGAAGAGGGTCAAGATGTTGGGCAGGCACAGTCAGGAGAATTGAACCTAATGTAGCCATTTAGCATCACCTAATATTGCTGTTTTTCTTTTAAGCAAGGTGAAAACTTAGGGAGACATCAAGCCCTCATGGCTGAGCAACAGAGTGGGAATGTGCCACACTTTGCTGGGCACTGGGTCAATATTAAGAGAGTGGTGTATTCTGAGCATTTACTCTGAAGAAGGCATTGCGGTCTCAGTTCGGGGTGATCAAGAACAACCTGTGACCCATTGTCAAGGGCTAGTTTATTCTTATTACAACCCCAAGTATGGTAATAGAAAGCTATGCATTCATTGGAGGGGCTGAGTACAAGGCTTTGTACATGTGGGGCAAGCACTGTACTACAGAAATGTACCCTCAGGTCTATGTGGCTTTTGAAACAACATGAGAATTCTTTCTCTAAGTATTTTAATGAAGAATGGAATTTAGGATGCTTTCTTCCCTTTATGAGCTATTTTAAAGTTAAACATGTGCAGTTATATTATTTCATCCTTAAAGATGCCTTGTGAATGGCATGAAATGGATGGTATTAGGCCGGCCAGGCCATAGAGGAATCTCAGGGTAGGATGCTAACTGACTTGCAGGCCAGTCTAGGGAAAGAGGAAGGACCAAGACATTGGTTGGGTTCCCTGTGAAAGAGCTAAGTATGACTCACCAAGTCTCAGCTCCACTCTCTCTCTCTCCAGTACAATAGACAATCATGCATTCCCAGCATGATTGGATAGTACTCTCTTCTTACCGGGCAAGTAGTCCAAGTAAACGCAATGACAAATCTTTATGTTTTAATTGTTACCCTTTGACAGAAAATATAGACACTATATATGAAAATTCTCATATGTATGTGTGCATATGTTTGTACTATCAATGAGGACAATCAAATTGTATTTCATGTTGAGAGTAGAGATAGCATCAAAGACTGGGAAACTGAAGTTTGGTGTATACTCATCTGCCATTCTTCCCTTTGGATCACCTCATGTTGCACAATAATTTGCCTCCTGCCCTGAGTGAAGATGTGCACATTCATTCTGTTCCTATAGGGCAGAAGTCACTTAGAGCCATGCAGGTGGTCTCGCCTAGCTTCTTCAGACTACAAGCCTTTGATCTCCACTCTGCTGACCTACACTGCCCTCAGAGCATCTGGCCTTCATTGACCTTAAACCCTTGACATTGTCCTTCTGTAGCATCATCACCAATGCTCCTCCTCTTTGGCTCTTGTTTTTATCTCTCTGCCCCTACCATTCCCCCCAACACAGATTGTGTGTGTGTGTGTGTGTGACACACACACACACACCCCTGGAGTGAAGAGTCATTTACTGGCCTTCAAATTCCTGTTAATTTGTAATAGCTTTTACCTTGAGTCAACTGGACAGCCATTCCATGTCATTAACATCTACGTGAGTGTGAATCTTCTGTTGATTGACTGGAGTTTCCTTGCCCATATAAATATTTATTTTCATATTCAGAATAATTTGGAGGGGTATCTTCTGTCACTGTGCCCTTACCCTATTGTAGTGTATGTAGATCAACCCAAGTGCATAAGTAGATATAAACATCACATGTGTGTTTCTTTGTTTGTGTTTGTTGAATGAAGAAATGATTGAATCAATGATATTTGGGGAATTCAGACACTTAACTTTTAAATAAATAAAGGCTGAAATCATAAATCTTACTGATTCTAAAACCAACACCCCTCTTGACTTTTCAAATAAAATGAATATATATATATATGTGTGTGTGTTTGCTATTTTTAGGGTCATCGCAATTCATGAGAAACTGTCTAATCTTGCACAAATAGCAGAGCTATCATTACCATCAGTTCCAGAAGTTGCTTCGAATGAAAATATATATGAATCCGTAGAACCTGAAGATAAATCGGTTGATACAGACATGGAAGTAAGTAGATTGCTAAGTGACAGCCAAATGAACTTGCCATTGTGGGATGGATCTCATTACACTTCCTTATCTAAGTTACATACTGTTTACTGTGTTAGAGCAGGACTATGTAGCTAACTAATCTTGAGCTTCCCAGTTGTCTGACCTTCCATTTTCTCTACTTATGTTACCAGATATGGCCTAACTCTTGCATATATGAGTATTCACATGCAACCACGTATGTGGGAGTATGTGCATGAATGTGGAAGCCACAGGTTGCTCTCAACTTTGTCATTCTTCAAGATGCTGTCCACCTTGTTTCTCATGACAAGGGGCTTCACTGACACTGGAGCTCACCAACCAGGC
>LOEQ01000121.1:330833-360093 GCA_001685075.1 Bramus lutescens | reverse complement strand
TGGCCAATGAGCCCTAGGGCTTGTCTGTTTCCATCTGCCAAGCACTGGGGTTGCAAGCATGGACCCCCATGATTGGCTCGTATTTTTTTTTTTTACCATGAGTTCTGGGGCTCAAACTCAGGTCCACATTCGTTCTAAGGCAAAGACTTGGCCAACCACACAACCTCCTCAGCTCTGGCCCAACATACATCCTGTAGGGAAGAAAGGAAGCAGACCATACATTTGTCCCTTACGTTTTTTATCACATCTCATGCACGAATGTTTTGCTGCTCAAATAAGTCTCATCCTATCGGTGCCAATGATCTCATGACCAGCTTGGAAGCAGGAAATCCAGAATATCACCCCAATGCTGCCAGCAGCAGGCAGCCATCATTTTTGTTTTCTTGTGTCAATTTTAGATGCTATTGATTTTCTGTTTGGATATTTTATGGTTTGGCAAATTTACTGCCCCCTTCTTCCCAATTTCTGCCTCCTCCTTCCCTTCTGAATGCTGTCACATCACAGCGGTATTGGAAACCATACCTAGTGTTTATAGTTTTATAGTCCTGTAAAAAGTGCTAACAGCTGGGGCAGGAAGACCTTCAGCTGTTTCCTTTTCTGGTATGTTTGGTTTCTTGTGACAAATTTTTTCTTTTTAATCCTTCACCGTTTCCCACTTACTGCATCCGAATTGTCAGGTGTTCGTCCAGAGGCTTTTGACTAAAGAGCTCAAACTAATCACCTAGTGTCTCAGTTGCGTTTGCTTCCTGGGCTCCCCATCCTCCAGCTATCGTTTCCACTAGGCTGTCTGTCCTCAGAGCCAGCTGGTGAGGCTGGGTCTGGCCCTCCCTGCTGCTCTCCTGGTTGAGGCTGTGTCTGTCTGAGCCTCTTCCTTGCTTTTCTTCTCTGAAAGCCTGAAGGATCTTTGCTTTAGTTTTACTCGAGGAGACTATTTGTTTCCTTAAGTCATTTGGCCGGGAATCTGTAACCGGTCACCAACAATAAAACATCTTTAATTCACAAAGAATAATATTTACATGGCTCTTCATTTTCTTATTTAGCTCATCTATATAGTTTTAATGGGTGAACGTGTAAGAACGAGCAACCTTTCTGATTTTCAGAGGATATTTGTTGGCATTTTCCATCTCAATTTACTAGCAAAAATGAGTTTTCTTTTCTGTTATTATGCAGGTTAGCAGCCCGTGTGTACGGGAGGCTGTCAGGGGAGCCCAGGCAGCCTTTGTAAAATGCCACTCTCCAGCATTTAAGTCCTCTCCTGTCTCTGCCAGCATTTATAAGGAGCAGATGTCTTAGAATACGAGCTGCACATCCTTTTTGATGGCCTCAGATGTCGCCACGTGACTTCATCCTTTTCAGAGGCCTCAGATGTTCCCATGCTTCCTCTGCTTACTGATAAACGGAGTGCGGCATTAATCTCACAATAGGTCAGAGAGCTCCCACTATCTCAAACTCGGGAGATTTCGGAGCGAGATACAGATTATACATTTCTCTCACAAAGAGCGTGTTGCCCTCTCATGTCTGCTTTCAAGAAGAACTCGGCTCTCTTGACTCGTCCTCATCTTTTGTAGTGCACTCTCAGCCAGTTCCCCAGCCACAAACTTATCAGAGTGTTGTCTTTGAGACACAGCCCAGAATATTCTTTGCTTAAATTTCTCCTAGTACTTTTCTCCATGGTTAGTATATGGAAAATCGTTTCCTTCCGAATCTGCCTGTCTTTTCAGCTTTGATTGTCCGAGGCAGGAAACCGTCTATAATATGAGGAAGTTACTCCAGACTGTGTTCTGCCACTCTGCCCTACTATCCCGGTCAGATGCTTCATCCATTTTCTAGGACTAATTTTCTTTCCATCTCTAAAATAAATAATCCTTTCACACAAAGACAGGCTGTTTGGACAGAGCCAGAGTTTCCAGGGTGACCCTGGTCAACGTAGGTGGAAAATTCATCATCAGAAGACAAATGTCTGAGTCAGGAGGTTGGCTGTGAACATAAACAAGTCAGGAATAAATAGGGACATGGGGTGGGTGGAGGAATCCAGGGGACCTGTGTTGCCTTAGCGAAGGCCTGTAACTTGCCCTCATGTTCTGATTTGGTATATGAGGGCCAACCACAGAGGAACCAGCCCTCTTCAATCTTGGTATCTTCCTCCGTATTTTTAAATTTGTTTCCCTGGCTTAGTGTTTCCTTAGCATTGCTTTAGGCACATTTCAGCTCCCGTTGGCTCTGTACGTGAAAGGAAGATAAGCCTCTATCACCTAATAGAAGGAATTGCATTTGCTCAGAGATGAATGGGCAAGTGAATTAGTTCACAGCAATTATAAGAAATAGAAGTAACATATTTTTCTTTTTTTCAGCAGTATTAAGCAGCACTTTAAAAAAGCTAGATTCTGGTTCATATCAAATCTCATTGACTAAATTTGTCGTCATGGCAATTCTCACTTCGAGCTAATTAGAAGCGAACTAGGACACTTGACGAGATCAGTTCTTCTGGAATTGGACAGAAATTCATTGCTTCTAAATGGGCTATTTCTATTACATATTATATATTGTTGGTAGGTTATTGAACTAAGGATATAAATCAAGTACCTTTGGTTGCTATGCCGGATGTGGGTTGAGTTCATTCCTTTTCCTTCAGGTCCTTCCTATATTCTTTTATTGTTTCCTTTTCAAGTCCCTCATGTCGAGAATAAGCCAGGGACTTTGGAACACAGATGTTAATTTAAGATAGATTAGGGAGGCCAACCAGCAGGTGTTCTGGTCACTTCTAACAGGAGCAGTGGCTCAGAATGACTGATTTCTATTGCTCCTCCACTTACAGCAAGCAGAACTGGCACATTACGTCATGGGAAAGGACTCAGTTGTGGCTTAATTGGCAGAGTGCTTGCCCTGGGTTTATTTTCCAGCACACAACTGGCTGCAGTGGCTCATGCCTTTAATTCTAGCACTTGGGAAGCAAGGGTGAGAGGATCAGGAGTTCAAGGTCATCCTCCTCACCCACATAGTTAGTTAAGGATAGCCTGAGCTACGTGAGCCTCTGTCTCAACAAAACAAATCAACAAAGGAGCAAAAGGTAGGAAATATGTCTGCAAGCCATGCTGATTTTAAGATGGAAACACCTCATTTGTAGTGAGAGTATGTTTCTATAAGAAGCCTACTATATGTTTGCCAAAATGCATAAGGTTGCTTCAGCAATTACTTATGGAATGCCTGAACAGTATAAATGGATGAAAATTAGCATAATATTAAAAGTCCCAAATATAGAAGTACTGTGGCTACAGAAGCCTGGAGAAAATAAGACATTCTAGTTTTAGCATTCTCTGTTCTTTCTGAGGAACCACGATTGGCAAACATTTAGGGAACAGTAAGGCATATGTGGCAGAGCCTGTAGGTGAATCTGGAGGGCAAGGTAGAGGTCAGAGAAGCTCAGGCTAACCTCACCACACAGTGCTGGAGGAGGCCATCTCCTCGGTCCCCCTCCCTGGACTGAGAGAGAGAGAGCTCCTGAGGTTGCTGGGGGAGGCTGTCTTCCCTGCCCCCCCTCCCTGGACCGAGAGCCCCTGAGGTTAACAGTCTTGTTCCTCCCTGATTCCTGCTCTACTGCGAGGCCTGCAGAGGGCAGCCCATGGACAATGACTGGGTTAATAGGGAATGAACTTGGCTATGTAGGGAAGGGCTGTGGGGAAGACAGACTGGGTTTGGGGGATTTGGAGAGGGTTGTACCCCACTTGAACAGGCATCTTACCCTTCCCCATGATATTCGAGGTAAGAACAGAGGGAGCAGAGATTTGAAGGCAGGAAGCATTTCTCTCAGTGATGAGGATTCTGACTAAGTGTGAGAATTGGCTTCAGGGTGTTGGACTTGCTCAGAGGTCCGTCGAGTCTCAGAATTCATGGGGGTTTCTTTGGAGGGAAAGGGACAAAGCCTGGCTAGGGATCACTTCACCTCTCTCTGATTCTTATCAAAGGGAAGCAGCACACTTTCTCACCACTTTCTGTCAAGGAGTGCGGAGCTCAGTGTTTTCCTGAGTCTGTGGTAGCAAGGTAACATGAGGAGCCCCAAACTCTGGCCTAAATGCCAACCAATTACACAGTGTGTATATGCGGTTTACCTTACAGCCAGAGCAGTACAGCATTGCTGAGGCAAAATCCCTGTTTGATAGATGTTGAGACAGGCACTGAAGGCATCTATCAAGGAACCTGTTCCCTTCATCTGTCACTGAGATGACGAATGGCATGGACGAAGCCATTTTGCTTGATGGCTCTTGATGAAACCATGACAGTAAGCCATGATGACTGCTACTGGATCCCCTTATAAAGAGAAAGCATATTTTAGCAAGTCAAGGATCCAGTGAGACACCTAAGTATATGAATAAACAGTTGTAGAAGCCTGCTCCCCTCTTTATGGAAATGTGGGCCAGAAACGAGAAGGCCATCAGGTGTAGTGGTCAGTGCTGGGTCTCCTGCCCTTCCTCTGTCTGTTTTAGGCTTGTGAAGCTGGCCTCAAGCTCAAACTCCGAATAGCTCCTAGCTGAATGTTCTTCCTCTCGCAGTTCCCCAAGCCAGCTCACCTTCCAGCAATGGTCAGAGTTATGTTTTGTTTTGTTTTTTATGAAATCTGTATCATTGTTCTCCTACCTAATTTCCCACAGTTTAAGCCCAGATCCCTTACTTTTATGTGAGCTGTTTGTCATAAACAACCCATCTGTCAACTCTCATGCTTCCACAATTGCTATGGAAAAGACCACACATCAGGTCCCCGTGTTCCTTGAATGCCCATCGCTTTTGGCTCATGTACCCCACCACACCCCTGCCTTCGCATCTGTTCTCAACCAGTTCAAATTCTTCTTCTCTGTTTTGGCTTGTCTGTTTTTGTTTTTTTAAACTCATTCTTCCATGATTTCTTTGTATCTTGATGTAATGGTACACAATTATATGTTAATATAATGTTCACATAATATATATAATGTCTTTTCATCATCTCATCTCCCATTTTTCTGCCATGGCTTTTCTCCTCCTGCTGACACCTCCTCCTTCTCAAGAAGCCCCCCCCTTCCATGGAGTTTTGTTTGTCTGTGGTCGCCATATTTATTTGGGGTTGTCTACATGAACATGGGAAGGGATAATTGGTGAAATGTCTGAGAGCTATGAGGACTCAGGGTTAAGTGGGGCAACTGTGTCACCCCTTCCAGGGCTCCAGGAATGTCAGGGAAGAGGGGGCAGGAAGATGATACGGGCTGAAGGGATGAGAGGGAGGCCCGTGAAAAGCTGCCTTCTTAACAGGGCGTAGCTGTGACACCCATGTACTCAAAGCAGCAGTGTCTACCTGCACAAAATCTTTGCAAGAGAGGCCCAATAGCATTCCATTATGGAGTGGGGGGGTGGGGAACTTATGATTCCCTTGCCTCCCTGAAGAGATATAGGCAATTAATGGTACCGGGGAGGGGGAACCACATTGTGTTCCTCAGTGGTGTAGCTGGTAAGCTGTCCTTCTGCTCTGTCAGGGCACAGGGCACACGAGCTCTCTTCTAGTGAGTGCTCCTTAGCCATTGCACTAAGGATTGCTCTCCCACCCCTAGGATCCTCCCACACATCATAGCTACACATGTCCTGACCAGAGGCTATTTGCCATTTCATTTTCTTGTGCGCCTAGTCTTCTCACTAAAATCTGTGAGACTGGGGTCTGTTTCTTCACCTTTGTATCCCACAGCACCCAGCAGAATGTCTTGGATATATTTGTAAAGTTTAAGAATTAGCTGTAGTTTTTTTTCTTATTTCTTTCTTTGCTCTAATTGAACCATTTCTATGTATATACATTTATTAAAGCTATTAAAATTGGTTTAGAATGCCAAGGTCTATTATCATTTGATTTTTATTTTAAGGTTTTAACCATCATTGCTCAGTTATGATTTAAAAATTAATATATTTCTATCATTTTACTATTTTTGAGCACCAGTGCATGTGTATATGAATACAACCATCAAAATAAACCGTTGCCTTCTTCAGAGCTAGATAGATGCTGGCAACATTTTGAGGTGGGCAGAGCTTAACTCTGCCAATCTTTAAAAAAAAGATTACTTTTTTCTATGTGTGTAAGTGGTTTGCCTGTGTATGTCTGCACAGCGCATGCATGCCTACCTAGTACCTGTAGAGATCAGAAAAGGGGAATCAGAGCCCCTGGAACTGGAGCCCCAGGTGGTTCTGAGCCACCCCATGAGTGCTGGGAGCCGAACCCAGGTCCTTTGGAAAAGCGAGTGCTTCACACCTGAGCCCCCTCCCCAGCCCCAGACGCCCACCTTGTAGCCCTAGTTCCTTTAGTTGTAAGGAAAGGAAAAGAGCCCTGGCTCAAGTAAAATGGATTTCGGCAGGAAAGGGCAGAGACATCTCACCGGGCATAGTAAGCCTGCACGTGACGGATGACCAGACACAGCCCAGTGAGCCTGAGGGAAACAGAACTGGGGCCAGATCTGCGCTCGGACCCATGGTGGACACCCTCTCTCATGTCTGCCTCTGCCTCTGCCTCAGCTAACCCAGGCGCTGCCTTCTCTACCTCCACATCTTACCTCGCAGCTCACATGGCCGCCACTGGCTCTAGTAGGGTTGTGTTTCCTTCTCGAAGTCTCAATGATAGTGAGTCTGGTTGTGTCAGCCTTACCTGTGGTGACGTCATCTGAGGTCAGATGTCCACACACAAAGACCATTGCGTTCTTACAGGGCTATGCCAGGCCATCAGCAAATGGTGTCTACACAATATCACCTCTTTCTTCTCTCATAACCCTTTCGATTTGGTTCCCAACTGCCACCCATTCTTTTCTACTGAAACTTCTCACCTCTAGCCCCTGAGATCTGCATCTCTTCATCCTGAGGATTTCTCCTCAATGGAAAAGTCATTTCCCCAAACCTTATTTTGGTGTAACTATTGTGCTTGCTATTCCTCTGCAGACTGTGCAGCTCCACAGTAAATGTTCAGGAGAAGCGTATACTATAGCAGTAGACAGCCATGGTTAAGCACAGCGCTTATGTTCTGGCTACCTTGTATGCTTTCAAGGAACCTAGATGACTTGAGCGAATGACTTCAATTCTCTCTTTCACAGCTTGGAATTAAGGGCTGAGTGACATAAAATAAGACAAAAGAGTTAATAATCAACATGGCCTACTTTCTAAATAACACCAGAATCACCGTTATATTTTTCTTTCCAGAACATGATCCTCGAATGTTGCTCTGAAATAATGGCTCTGTTTTCTGCTGACAGAGAGCCAACACCACTTACCGAGGTATGTGCCTCTCCTCTGAGACTCTCTGGGATCATTCATTCACCATTTTACTGTGATAACGGAGACTCAGTGTGTATCCAACCACAAGTACAGAGGACCTCACTGCCTTAATTCATGTGAAAAAGTATTTATAATGACATATTACTTTGGTTAAAAGTATTCTTTGCTAGAAAACTTCAGCTGGTGCAGAAATTTATAAAGAGAACTTAAAAGAAATCAGTTCATAGCTACCATGCCATGGAAATCCCATTAACATTTGGAGAATATCTAGAAATATGTGTATACACAAATTTAGATGTTTTGTATCAATGACTCAACTTTACATGCATCATGAAACTTGCTGTCTCCATGACCAATGTGGTTAGAAAGAAAATGGCCCCCATAGGCCCTATGGGGAGTGGCACTATTAGGAGGTGTGACCTCTGGGGGTGGGCTTAGAGGTATCAGATATTCAAACCATGTCCAGTGTGGCTGTCACTTTCTGCTGCCTGTGGATCCTCAGGTGTGGAACTCTCAACTTCTTCTCCAGCGCCATGTTTGCCTGCATGCTGCCATGCTTTCTGCCATGATGATAATGGACTAAACCTCTGAAGTGTAAGCAAGCCTCAGTGAAGTGTTTTCCTTTCTAAGGGTTGCTATGGCCATGGTGTCCTCATAGCAATAGAAACCCTAAGACAATCAATAACGTCATAGAGGATTTTTTGTATATGAAAAGTCTACCTCATCATATTTAATGTCTTAGAATAGGTCTCATGCATTTGCTCCCCAAGCACTGTTTACACAGCTAAGTACTTACTACTTATGATGGATCTTGGGGCATGTGTGTGGATACATATGTGCATATATAAATAAACATACCATAAAGTTTATAGTTTTAACCATTTGAAGTACTAAACAACTGCTCAGTTCAAGTGCCATGCATCTATCGTTGAGTTCAAGTGCCATGCATCTATCGTTGCATTCAAGTGCCATGCATCTATTGTTGAGTTCAAGTGCCATGCATCTATTGTTGAGTTCAAGTGCCATGCATCTGTTGTTGAGTTCAAGTGCCATGCATCTGTTGTTGAGTTCAAGTGCCATGCATCTATTGTTGAGTTCAAGTGCCATGCATCTATTGCCTGCATCCACCTCCCAAACTGCATCAGTACTCCAAACAGCAACTCTTCTCATGCATTATTAACCCCCTATTTCTTGTCACCATCCTCCCCAACTCCTGATACCCTCTAGTCTACTTTGCCAGTGTTCCAGTTTACCTATTGCAGGTGCATCTTGTCACCGGAATTGTGCCATACTTGCCTCTTTGTGGGTGGCTTACTTAATTTAGCATAGAGTTCTAAAGTTATTCATAGCGCAGCACGTGTCAGTATTTCATTCCTTTTTATTTCATTTGCATTGTGTCTATATACCATATATGTTTATCTATTCGTCTGATATTAGGCTTTTGGCTTTGTATGACTTGGGTGTGTGTATTTGAGTCCTGAATTCAATAGGTGGGGGGAATATATTTAGGAGTGGAATGACTTAATCACATGGTAATTCTATGCTAAACTCCTTAAGGAGCTCCCAAACTACTTGTTTACTTGCTTCCTCCCCTCCAGTAGCTAGGCAACTTTAGACATAGGCACACACTCATCAGGGTTCTAATTTCTGTACATTCTCATCAACACACGTGGCTTTTCCTCTGTTTTTTTCTCGGTTGCCATCCTGATGGGTCGGAAGTGGTATCTGGTTATTTGATGTGTATTTCTTTACTGGTGGCTGATGTTGGACATTTTCTCATGTATCTGTCAGCCATCTGCATATCTTCTCCAGGGAAATCGCTCTCCAACCCACTGCCCACTTTTGAACTGGGATGTTGGCTTTAATAGATGATGACAAATGGCCCTCGGGAAATGGCAGCAGTGTCCTCTCCTGTTGGTCAGTGATGAGAGAACCAGTTTGCCCAAACACCCATCTATACTAATTGATATCTCTTCATGTCACCCTGCTCCAGATGGTTGACTTATGGGTGAAAAATAGTTTATCATCAGTTCATATTTATTATGAATAAGGCCAAAGATATTTCATGTTTGTTGGCAACCTTTGTTTTTCACTTGTGAAATAGTGACCACTTGTGTAGCTCATCATCAGATATTTAAAGTGAACTGTCTGTCAGGAAATCTTGGATTGGTGTGTGGGCTGTGCCAGCGATATGACCATAGAGCTAGCTGCCTTTTAGTAGAGGATGTAGACAGGTATTCATCACCGTTATCACCACCAGTAGCAGCAATATAATTTTGAATTTTTTAATTGCTAAAAACCTGAAAAACAAAAACCAAAAACACACACACTGAGCATTACATTAGAATAGCATGGCCCATGAATAAATCTATACTGACAGTTTTACATAACAATTTATTGGAAATTCATGTCTGTTCATTTACTTGTGGTCTATAGGTACTTCACTGTTACACCATCAGAGCTGGGTATTTAAAAAAAATGGTATGTCCTCCAAAACCCATTTTTCCCTTTACTGCACCTTTCCAGAAGATATTTGATGGTTTCTTTGATAGGGTCATAAGGTTTATTAGGTCATGGCTTATTCAGGGAAAATGTCTGAAGTGGTGACATTTGAAGATCCAAGGGTACTGTACTGTGTCCTTCATACAATCCTTAGCTTTGGGGACAGCAATTGATGCAGCTGTCCCCAAAGCAAAAATACAATCAATCTATGTTTGTACTTTCACAGTGCTTTGTTAAATAAAATTTAATTTCTTTTATGTTTGAACTCCTTAATAAGGCTTTTCCCCCCTTAAAAACTCCACTTAACAAATGTGTCCCCTGTCTATTTTAATATGGAGAACTTATTTTGTATTAAATAATTATACAGCTCCACTGAGGTAGACATCAAAACCAAGTTTAAATCTAATCTTGAACAACATTTTTGGAGAGGCTGGGCTCTCTAGAAGAAAAGAATGAGTAGAAGTTGTGTGTGTTTGTGTGTGTATGGTGTATGTTCATAGGTGCATGTATGTGTGC
Organism: Bramus lutescens; assembly: GCA_001685075.1. Classification (NCBI taxonomy): domain Eukaryota; kingdom Metazoa; phylum Chordata; class Mammalia; order Rodentia; family Cricetidae; genus Bramus; species Bramus lutescens. The sequence continues at coordinate 349,806 of LOEQ01000121.1, read as the reverse complement.
ATGTGTGTATGTATGTGTATGGTACATGTGCATTTGTGTATGTGTGTGGTGTATATATGCATGTGTGTGTTACGTATGTGCATATGTGTGTATGTGGCCAAGGAGGGAGTCATTATGTTCAACTATTTGGCTGGAGGCTAAATGGTCCCACAATGGCTGTCTCTGCACTATAGATCCAGGAAACCAGAAGTTCCTCAGTCAAAGATGCTGGAAGGCTCAGGACAAGGTAACTGATGATGCAGCCCAGTCTGAGGTTGTAGGTCTAGAGCTCCCTGCAGTCACCAGCATGCTTCATGTTGAAGGGTTCAAGACAATGGGGCCAGATGTCCACAGCCACCAGAGTCTGCATTAGATACACCCATGCAAAAGAAGTGGCCCTTGCATGTTCTGGCTGCCTTTCTCTTTCTACCTTTCTTAATCCAGACACTCAAACAATGGACAGCCTCTGTCTATCCTGGGGTTGGGTGTAGAGGCATATTATTTTATTTTGATAAGTAAATCTTGTCTGAAGACCAGAGGCAAAGCTAAAGCCCCTAGAGGTCAAGCAATGGTGACACACACCTTTAATTCCAGGATTTGGGAGACAGAGTCAGGTGTATCTCTGAGTTCAAGGACACCCTGGGCTACATAAAATCAATGCAGAAACAAATCCAGGTGGTGGTGGCACGCATCTTTAATTCCAATCCTAGGGAGTCACACACCTTTAATCCAGCACTAGAGGGAATATAAAATGGGAGGAGAGAGAGGCTTAGCTCAGTTAGTTTGCGGTCACCCAGCATTGGTAGAGGTAAGACTTCTCTATTGGATTGGCTGCCTTGCTTTTCTGGTTTTCGGGTTGAACCCTAATTTCTGTCTCTGGTTTTGTATTATTTGAGCTACATTTGGGCTTTAGCTTTGCCTCTGATCTTCAGACAAGATTTATTTATCAAAATACAAATAATATACCACTACAGTTGGGTCTTTCCCCCTCACTGTCCCACACGCCAGTCATCTTCACAGACACACCCAGAAGCGTACTTGACTAATCTCCTAGGCATCTCTCAACCTAATGAAGCTGATGATAAAAATTCACCACCACAAGTGCTCAGTAATGGGTCACAAGAAACTTTTTTATGAGCTATATAATGAATAGTGCCAGTGGATTCTGGATTCTGGCAGATCAGGGTTGAAATCCTTGTCTTCAGTATTAACAGTGGTGTGGCCTAAGGTCACATATGTAATAGCACCGCAGTCACAGTCGTTGTGAGGATTAAAACAGTAATGTGTTAAGAATGCATAAAAGGGCCCCGATACAAGCAAATGCTTAAACCTGGGGTATTTAAGCACATTGATGTCATTGTCATCATCCTCATCACGTGTGAATGCTTTAGCTCCTAGTTAACTAATTTCAGAGGTTAGAATCTAAACTTGGGTTTATAATCTCAATGCTAGAAGAAGAAATGGAAGCTTTATCCATTTTTTTTTTTTGCCCATTAATGTAAATCCCTTCTGAATCCATAGGAGTTAGGTCAGTATGCAGAATGGCACCATGGGATCCAAGTGGCACAGGTTGTACCCATGGAAGAGATGGTGTCTTCTACTTGGATTTCACACTTGACCTCTGCTAAGAGGCAGACTTACCTAGCTGTGCAGGGCTGGGACATGGGGATTTGTGAGCTTGTCCCAGTAAGTCAGTTCTTGGAGGCAAAGTTATAGGTGCTAATAGAACTTTTTTTTTTGAGACAGTGTGTGTCCGTGGCCTTGACGGGTGGCCTTGAACTCTCAGAGAACCACCTGTTTCTGCCTCCTTGGTACGGGGGATTAAAGGTACACACCACCGTGTTGGGACCTCTGAGCCATTTTTTATCACTGGTATGAGGTTTTGTTATGCAAGATTTTTATTTTTTTACTGAGCATGCCTATTACAAGTTACCTTGGCTTGTATCAACTCTTCCTAATTAAAATAAATATTGCTGTGCAAAGGTTGCAATAAAGAGACTCTGAAGAGCAAGGAGATAAAGAAGCCCATGCCAACCTTCTTAGTGGATCACGGAGTAATGACAACTAGGTATGATTTAATGTCACACCACAATAAAAAGCATTTTTTAATTGTCTTCACAGGTTTGATTTCTTCGTTTCCAAGCTGTCAGATAGGATTCAAATATGATGCTAAAATTATCCCCTCTGTCTTGCTGTAACCAAGCAATCATGGGAGGATGAAGCCCCTTTTAGACAGCTTCCTGTCCATCATCAATTATTGACTGTTGGCTGTTTGCAGGACATTGGTGTAGATACCTTCTATAGCTGCAAGGCAATACAGATGAAAGCACCTCTGGCCAGCTAAATTAACATTTTCCGATTTGTTCGCATGGCACAAGGAAATTGGTCTGAATTACATACACATGTGCATGAGAGTATGTGAATTTAACAGATCAGTATGTGAGTATAAAGCTCATTTGTGCTGGCTACAATCATACAGGATTGGTTTGTGCAAGAGATTCATAGGTATAGCTTCTAGTTGGAAGAGATGGGACCTATTACATTCACAGGTTGAAAAATAAAAGACTTTATTTTTTACTGTAGATATAAATAACTTTCCTTTCAGTTCAAAATTTTCAGCTAGACTTAGCATAAGTAACTGACAAGCACAATGATAGTTGTCTAATACCAATAAACCACTAGTAATCATAATAATATTGGTTCATATTTGTTGAGAACATAGTGTGTGCAAACATTGCTAAATGTTTTGAATACATACATTAGTGTGGTGGTATTAATAAGGATGGCCCCTATATGTTCATGTATTTGAATTCTTGGTCTACTTGACAGGGATTAGGAAGCACAGCCTTGTTGGAGTACATATAGCCTTGCTGGAGAAAGTATGTCACTGTGGAGGCAAGCTTTGGGATTTCAAACGCTCATGCCAGGCCCAATGTCTCTCCCCCTCTTCCTGCCTATGGGTCTGGATGTAGAACTCTCAGAATCTTCTTCTGAACCATGTCTTCCTACTTCCTGTGCCATGTTTCCTGCCACACTGATGAAAGCTGTAGGCCAGCCCCAATTAAATGTTTTTCTTTATAAGAGTTGCCATGGTCAGGTATTTCTTCATAGCAATAGAACATTGACTGAGACAACTAGCTCATTTAATATTAGAAGAATATTTTCATTTTTCAAGACAGAGTTTCTCTTGTGTAGCCCTGGCTGTCCTGGAACTCACTCTGTAGGTCAGGCTGGCCTTAAACTCAGAGATTCACCTGCCTCTGCCTCCTAAGGCTGGGATTAAAGGCATGCACTACCACCACCTGCCAAATTAGAAGAATCTTATAGAGTTGATTGACATTTTATTTATTTTTAAAGAGTTGTTTGATTTATTTATTTGTCTGTGTGTGCATGTGCACGTGCATGTGAACATGCAAGCTGTTACTACTTGGATGCCAGAAAAGGACGTCAGATACCATGAAGGTGTAGTTATAGGCAGTTGTGAGCCACTGGATGAGGCTGCTTGAAAGCAAACTTCAGTCTTCTGCAAGAGCAGTGAGCCCTCTCGCGCTCTCTCTCCAGGCCCTCCTGTTTTACTGGGGAAGAAATTCAGGCACAGGAAAACTAAGCAGCGGGCTCAAGGTCAGGGTAGGAGTCAAGTTTGTATTTGCTTTACTCAAGGCCAGTAATGTATCTGTACCCATGGAATGTTGTTTTCGGGCAGTAGAAAAAGATGCCATGGGCAGTTGAGGAATGAATCAAGAACTTAAAAGATGCTGGTGCAGACTTAGAAGGGTTGAGAAGGAAGGCAGAGTGCGAGAGGGAGGTACAGAGAGCATGCAGGGTGTTGAGAGAGGAATGGGCATAAAGGGGAGGGATAGGAGTAGTAGAGGTTGTGTCTAAGGACAGAGAAGCTGGGAGCAGAAAGCTCAAGGATACTTCACTGATCAAGATGGGGAAGAGGGTTCCCAGGAAGTCTGATTGGAGGGGGTGGGTGAAGTTGGGGCAGTTCACCCAGTGATTTTAATTTTCCCAGTGAAATGGTACAAGTACTTGCTGTTGAAATGAGTCAGGTGGGCTGGGGGTACCATCTTTTAAAAGAGAGGAAAGGATTTGATGCTTGCTGTGGGATAATACTCTTGTACACTCTAAAGATTTGTCACTCGTATTAGTTTAATAAAATGCTGATTGGCCTGTAGTCATGCAGGAAGTATAGGTGGGGCAACAAGACTAAGAGAATTCTGGGAAAAGGAAAGGCCAGATGCAACCAGCCAGACACAGAGGAAGCAAGATGAGAATGCCTCAATGATAAAAGATACCAAGTCATGTGTCTAAACATAGACAAAAATTATGGGTTAATTNGTGCGAGAGGGAGGTACAGAGAGCATGCAGGGTGTTGAGAGAGGAATGGGCATAAAGGGGAGGGATAGGAGTAGTAGAGGTTGTGTCTAAGGACAGAGAAGCTGGGAGCAGAAAGCTCAAGGATACTTCACTGATCAAGATGGGGAAGAGGGTTCCCAGGAAGTCTGATTGGAGGGGGTGGGTGAAGTTGGGGCAGTTCACCCAGTGATTTTAATTTTCCCAGTGAAATGGTACAAGTACTTGCTGTTGAAATGAGTCAGGTGGGCTGGGGGTACCATCTTTTAAAAGAGAGGAAAGGATTTGATGCTTGCTGTGGGATAATACTCTTGTACACTCTAAAGATTTGTCACTCGTATTAGTTTAATAAAATGCTGATTGGCCTGTAGTCATGCAGGAAGTATAGGTGGGGCAACAAGACTAAGAGAATTCTGGGAAAAGGAAAGGCCAGATGCAACCAGCCAGACACAGAGGAAGCAAGATGAGAATGCCTCAATGATAAAAGATACCAAGTCATGTGTCTAAACATAGACAAAAATTATGGGTTAATTTAAGTTGTAAGAGCTGGTTACTAATAAGCCTGAGCTAATAGGTCAAACTGTTTATACCTAATATAATCCTCTGTGTGTTTCTTTGGAACTGAATGGCTGTGGAACCAGGTGGAACAGAAACTTTCATCTACAGGTCTTTATTGTCATTCAGTGATATAGCTGAAGAAGTTGGCTCAGCACAAAAGAACAGACTGAGGGCCACACCCAGTTTTAGGATTCCCAGTGTCTTATGGCCCTGGTTATCTTGGCTTGATATAAGAAATGACACCACTAGAAGTATGCATTTTATTGGGTAAATGTGAGAGGGGAGCTGGTCCCCGATGTGGGAGAGCAGTGGGATAGAGACAGCAGCTCCGATGCCATCCCATGGCCAGGAAAAGTGCCTCTCCTGTCCCCCAAGAAAGCACAGTTACTGTTGAACATACCTATTTCTTAAACTCTTAAATCAAATCAAAACAAAACCCAAACTTGTTTGCTTAAAAATATTTTCTATCTGGCCTACACATCCTTAATGACAGTAAAATTCTACCGACTTAGCCAGTATGACTGTGTGCTTGATGGATGGATATTTTTTACGTGGCTGAATTCCCTGTGCATATATCCAATTGTTTCTTATTGTTAAAAATAATTGTTTAGGGGCTCAGTGGCAGAAAGCTTGCCTAGCATGGCTGAGGTCCCAGATTCAATCCACAGTACAACCAAAAATTAGTTTGTGGTACATTTCTGATAGAATATTGGCATCAACCACGTGCTGAGGATTAATGGTTACATTCCACTCTGCTAGCGTCTTCAGTTTATCTAGTCGCTTGCTCTTTTTTTCTAATATATCTATTCCATTATGAAATGATGGGAGCCTTATCTTCGTTCACAGCCTCTGCTGAGCCTTCACATGTCAGCTGAAATGATTGCTACAGCATGTCAGCATCTTGCTGATTGTTGTGTAAGATGGGTAAATAACACATTTAACCTATGCTAGCTTAATGGGACTGTGAGCTTTCTTTTAAAATTGTTTATATTGATTTATTCACATAATTGTGTGTGTGTGTGTGTGTGTGAGAGAGAGAGAGAGAGAGAATGAAAGAGGGAGAATGAGTAAAAGAGTGAGTGAGTGAGTGAGTGAGTGAGTGAGTGAGTGAGTGAGAGACAGACAGACAAACAGACAGAGACAGAGCATGTGCGTATGACCCAGGGCTTGGATGGATGACAGAGGACAACTTTTGAGAGGCAGTTTTGTCTTTCTACCACATGGATTCTGGGAACTCAATCTCAGGTCATAGGGCTTAGTGACAAGCACCTTTACCCACCGAGCCAGCTCGGAGCTCTGACTGACGGTCTTCCTTCACGTCCTTCTACCACAGCCTTTGGCTTACATCCCTTGGCATGCGATAGTTTGTAATCACACTAAGTCTGAATGACAGACATCTCTATTAGCCTCCTATTGTAATACTGACTAGATCTAATACAGTAAGATTGTTTCCTACTGTGGTTTTATTTTGGGGGCTTTGCCCACTGTCTGGCCACAGCAGGCGGTGTCAGCAACTAGGAAAGGAATGAGTAGTTCCAATTCATCTTCCAAGGACAGCCCTGAGGGTGCAGTTCTACTCCTTCCATGAGCATGGACATTGGGGTCATCAGCGCCGGTCATTTGTTAAGCAGCCATCTGTGGAGTTGCTTCTTCCGGGGCAGCCAGAGGACAAGGCACTAGGAAGCAGAAGTAAAATCCCGAGTTCCTGCCTTGAAGAACGCTACAGTTTAGTACATCGTGAGGCAACCAGCTCAGCACCATTACCCGCATCCCTCTGACAGGCTCTCGCCACAGCTCTAGAGGTGATGAACCGCTTTGGACATCTTTTTCTCTGAGCGCTCACTGGCCCCTTCCGTGAAATTTAGCGATCCAGTGTTAGAAGTTTCTATCACCGCTCTGAAAAGGGAGCGAGCAGTAATAAAGTAGCTTCACCGAAACACAGACGTGGCCAGGGAGATTCACAGACCGCTTCTCTGAGGAAAGAGCAGGCAAAACGTGAGCATCAGCTCCATGATAGTGAAGAGTGGGTGAGGTCAGGCTTTGCTGTTTTTCTATGAAGATGGGTGGGAATATGAGCCAAACCTTCAAATTCCTGAATGCAAAGAAAAACGAAGTTTTGGGGGGGGGGAAGTTGGCTCTGCTGGAAATGCTTCGTGCAGCTGAGTGTAAGGAAGGCGCTGGGCTTGATACACTAGGGCAAACAGAACACGGAGTCCTTGCCAGGACAAGGCTGAGTGTCTCTAAAGGATGCGTGGGGCTGGTGCTTACAGAGGGAAACTATGGTCGCTAATGCTTTTTTAATGAATGATTGTTCTGCATGAAGATACAGGAGAATGCAATCAGATAATGCTTCAAAGAACTGGCCAGCATTTGGGAGGCTGAGACGAGGATTGTCATGAATCTGAAGTCAGTTTGGGTTACAGAGTAAGTTCTTGCCCAGCCTGGGCTTACCCAGTGGATTCTAATCCAGCATAGGCTACAGAAGGGGGCACTGATTCAAGACAAAAAGAAGAGACCTGACCAAAGTCACAGAGCTGACAACTATCACACCCCAAACAAGCCTACTGTAAAGGTTCCCATTGGCCTTTGCAGTTATCTTGAAGCCAGCCCTGCCCAGATTTTCTATGGGCCACAGTGATAGGCCTCTGTGTGGTTGGTTGGTCCTGATGGTCTTGGATTCAATACTAGGCCTCTGAAGACAGCCAAGCAAAACCTCTACCTCTGCTTAAGTTCGAGTTTGTTCAGTCTACAATGACTCCTCTCTAGGGACTCCCCCGCACCCCAGTGCACCCACATTCAAGTTTGTGCACAGTCCTCACCCCTTGGTTGCAAGAACATCCATTTGTCAGAAGTGCATGTGGGCTATGATCTGTAACTAATGCTGCACCCGGTTTCTGGACTTCATTGTCCTCTACGTAGAGGCTGCTCCTTGCTACCTGCCAGTGGCTCTTTCACAAAACCTCAGAAGTGTAACAATCACACTAGAAACTGTGCACACCATTGCTAGCACAAAGCTCTACACTGTCCATAGCAGGTTATTACTGAACATTATCAATTAATTCTATTAACACAATCGGGGAGACTGACAATTGCAGATTTTCCTTCTCGCTCTCTTTTCTTTGCCTTCCTCTTAGTTTCTGTTGGCGCAGCCACGAGCTGTATGAATAGGTTTAATGGGCAGCAAGAATTATATCTTCCTTCCCTGAGACATTATCATTCTGTCTTCAAGTGGAGAGTACCCTTTGTGTGTAAGATCATGAAGCATCCACTTAATATTCTTATATTCTTCGGAAGACAATGCCAGACGACATGAGTTCCACACTGCTTTTAAAAACACCTCGCTGACTTTGATTCCATCATCTCGCCATTCATGTCTGACTGTCAAATTTGGGTAAAGGAAAAAGAAAGCCCTAAAAAAAAAAAAAGGCCAGGCTATTACCGTGCTCTTCAAATGCTAAGAAAAGGCTACGCTGTTTATAGCATTTCAAAAATGCTCATCTCTCCAAGATTTGCCAGCAGTAGTGTCAAGGTGAAATACACTCTTTTTTTTCATGGAGGGACTGAGAGCCTTTGTGTTTCTTGTGCTCAGGGTCCCAGACCACTTTGTGAACATGCAGTTGGAGGGTGTGATGAGACTTGGGTATGGTCTGAACCATGATACCATTAGGAATGGGTTTATTCTCAAAGTAACAGAAGTGTGTGTGTTTCTCCATAAAGCCCCGCTTTATTACTGAAGCTGCAGGCCAGTCTCAAGGGGACAGTTGAGTCACTTTGTACAACATCAAGGGATGTTAGAGACAGGGGAGTCATTAGCCAATCTCATTTCTCTCTATTCTGGAAAATACCGAATGAAATGAGTTTCATTCCCTTCATGCGGTTTGGTAAATGAGTCCGCCCAGACCTCAGAGCTGGGGAGATGGCTCAGCAGTTGGGAGCACACTGCTTGCTCTTTCAGAGGACCTGAGTTCGGTTCCTAGGACCTGCATCAGTCTTCTCGTAGCTCCTTGGAACTTCAGCTCCCAGGGCATCTGATGCCCTCTTCTGGCCTCTGCAGATCCCCGTGAATGGCATGGTACACACACACACACACACACACACACTCTCTCTCTCTCTCTCTCTCTCTCTCTCTCTCTCTCACAAATAAAAACTTTTAATGAAAGTAAAGTATTTTTTAAAGCTAGGAACTTGAGCTAGTGCAGTGGTGTGTCACTAGAACCCTTACATTTGAGAGAGGCAGGAGGATTGCTAAGTTTGAAGCTAGCCTGTGTTGCTCAATGAGTTTGGGGCTAGCCTGAGCTATGTGGTAAGTAGTAAGGCCTTTCCCTTGTCACGGGGCCAACAGTGTAACTATATTTTTCACTTTAGGCAAATGCTTGCCCCTGACCACCACGATACAGCTGAATAAGTGGCCAAAACTTTAAAAATTCTTTTCACAAATATTTTTTTTAATTTAGTTAAATATGCAAAGAAATGTCAGGTGTCAATTTACCTATTTTCCTTGTTAACTTTGGCCAATAGACAGTCCAGGTTTTGGAAGTTATTCTGCTTACATCACAAGCAGCTGGTACCCACATGCTCTTTCCTCAACTACTCTGGGTGGCATAGCATGTCAGGAAGAGGCCTTGACCCACGTTGTGATCTTGTCCCTGTAGACAAGTCCTTAAAGAGCTGGGGTGGTTCTGCTGACTGCTTGTTCATTTCCCTGCCTCCTAGACCTGGATATTCATACAAAAACTATATTAATTACAATATTGTTCGGCCAATAGCTCAGGCCTATTTCTAGCTAGCTCTTACATCTTAACCCATTTCTTTTCATCTATGTATCACCACAAACTGATAAGTTTCCAGCTTCCTTCTCCTTGGGCAGCTACATGACGTCTGCCTGGCTCCGCCTTCTTTCTCCCTTCAGTTTAGTTTTCCTTCCTAGCTCTATTCCGCCCTGCCATAGGCCAAAGCATGTTCTTTATTAACCAATGCTAAGGAAACATATTCACAGCACACAGAGGGGAATCCCACATCAGTATCCTAGTTTAAAAAAAAAAGTAGGAAGTTTAATTCCTAGGTAGACTGCTATGGGTGACACCATGAAAAAGCTACTCTGTTTGTCTGGAGTTCATTCCCTCATGTGAGTTATTGATGGCAGTTAGCTACTGTCACTTGAGGTCACATTAAGACTAGTATTTAACACAATGCCAGGCCAGCCCTGTGCTGGTGATGGTGGAGGAGGGGCATTCAGTTATCTTTGGTCAACTTTATTTTTTGCCAGTCTTAATTTGATGCAAACTGACTTATTTGACACCTCCCTCCACCAATGACTTTCAGCCCATCTGAAGGTTTGATGATTTTCAAGCAGTAAATGAAAGGGTCAATTAATAGGGGTGTTCTTAATTATTTTAGTTATCATTAGTTATTGTCATCCATTCTTTTAAAATTAACTGTAGATCCACATGGAGTCATATAATTTTAAGAAATAACAGGGATGGAGAGATGGCTTAATGATTAAGAGCATTGGCAGCTCTTAAAGGACCCAGGTTCAGTACTGGCATGGTGACTCCGGACTATCTGTAATGCCCTCTTCTGTGCTCCATGGGCACTGCTTACACATGGTGCATAGACAAGACATACATCCAGGCTAAACACTCATACACATAAAAACAAGTAAAATTTTGAAATAAAAATTCATACAGAGAAGGCCAATCTGTAGCTCCCTGTGAGATCCCCAAAACTAAGAGAGAGGAGAGGGGTGGGACAGATGAAAACACAGAGAATTTCATTGCAACCTTTGCATGCTTTCTCCAGCAGTGAAACCTTATACAATCAAAGTCCAATGTGATAACCAACGTGGGGACACTGGCACCCTCAAAACACAAAGCTCTCCTGCCATCACTAACACTGTCACCCCACGGAGCCCCACCTCCCTGCTAGTCTGTGTCCCCCAACCACTGGCAGCCACTGGTCTTCTTACATTTCTATAATGTTTTCCTTTCGAGGACATTCTGTAAAGGGAGAGGCACACTGTCACCACTTGGGACTGGCCTCCTTTCCGTTGGCCACAATCCCATAGGTAGCTATAAATCTATCCTTTTGTTCAAGAAAATGCTCTGAGAATTGACACATTCAATGTCTGGCTACCAGATTCTTGCTTGCCCGCCGTGCTCAGGGTCTGATGCAGGGTGGATGCAGAATGCTCAATGCTGAAGAGCTGTCTTCCTGCACCACCTGCTCTACCCTCCCCTTCTGCCTCATCTCTCCTCCCTGCTCTCCATCCTTGCCCCCTCCTTCTCCACCCAAGTCCCCTAGGTAATCCACAAAGGTTCATTGTTGGGATTCAAAACACTACCACAACCAGTGCTGGAAAGCGTCTTTGTGAACTGCAGACTCTCGGCCCTTTGGCTGAGAAAGCACCCGGTTGTTGGTGGTGTCTAAGAAGGCTGTGCAGCTGGTCCTGGTGAGCGCCCATGAGAGCAGAGAAAGTGTGAGCTGCTTGCCTTCCACACTGTGCTCATAAGGTCTGCTCTTCCATTTATCACAGCACCGGGAGCTGCTAAGTAACAACCCAGCGTGCTTTGACTCAGTTCCTAGCATAAAGTATGAACTTTGGTTCTTTACAAAGGCTTTGCTTTTCAAAAAAAAAGAGTCTCTAGTTTCTAGTTGCCAGAAGTTAAGCTCAGGGAACTTGGGCTGAGAAAAAAAGCAGCATCGAGTATTGTTATAACTGTGGAGATTTTATTTCTGTGTTCCCGGTCAAAAGCACACAGGCAGACCCCATGGAGGCTCTCAGGAGGGTCCCCCAACTGCGTGGTACCTAGCAGCTAACTTGACTGCTGGGAGAGAGTCAAAGCTCTGACCTTTAAGTGGTGTTAAATTCTCACGGTGATGATGGAAATGTAGTGAGGGAAGAAGCTTGCCTGAGCAGACAATTCAGTCAGGTTAGGGCACTGTGCTGTGCTAACAAATAAGCCCCCATGCTCAGTGGTGACAAAGTGTGTGTGTGTGTGTGTGTGCATGCGCGTGTGCAGGTGCACGTGTGGCATGGCTCACCACCCTCTACCTTTGTTAGTCACTAGGTATACCAGGCTAGCTGCTCTGTGAGCTTCCAGGAATTCTCCTGTCTCTGTCTCCCATCTTGCCACAGGAGGAGCACCGGGACCACAGGTTTGTGCTACCATATCTAGCTTTCCACAGGCTCTGGGGGTTTGAACTTGGGTCCTTACAGTTGTATGGCAAGTATTCTACACTGAACCATCTCCACATGCCAAAGAAGATATCTTGGCCTCACATCTGGTGAAGACTGGGTCCATGGCTTTGTGTCTAATGTGTCTACCATGTTCTTCCAGGACAGTTTTGCTGGAGAACAGATGCATTAAGTATTTCCCAAGACTTTTTTTTTTTTGGTTGACCATATGTCCAAATATGGTAGTCACAGACAGTATAGGCTCATTTGGAGTGACTGACCCTAGACCCTTCTTTTCCTCTGAAAGGTATCCCAGCCTAGGTGATAAACTCCAAAAGCCATCCTGGGTGGCGTCATAATTCCTGCTCGTATCCTAATGTCTCACTGCAGTTTGTAAGGGTGTGCTAGGGAGCACTGTAAAGGCGCACCCTTGAATTTTAGGGGACACTAATAACTTTTTGTCTCAGGAGGCTGTTGTAGAAATAGCACGAAATTTTAAGTAAAAACAATACAACAAGGTAGTTCCAGTCTCCACACAGCAGCTGTGATAAATACAGTATCCAGATCATCTCACTGGACCACACATGTGACAGGTTAAACAATGCTCTTCCAAAGGAATCCCCAGGACTCGTGGCCTTGCATGGCAAAGAAATTTTGTGAAGATGATTGAGTTTAGGGTCAAATGAGGAGATTATCCAGGTGACCCCCCACAAGGCTGTCCTTGGTGCCCTAGTGAGAGGGTGCTTGCTCTGGAGGGATCTGACAGCAGAGGAGTCAGGGAGGCAGAGCGATGATGGGAGATGCAGATTCAGAGCAACAACAGGATCCGCAGGAAAAGCAGAGAGACTGATCTTAGGCTGGAGAAAGCAAGCACAAGCCAGGCAGATGAATGACTTCTCAGAATATCCAGGAGAAACCAATCCAGATGACATCATGACTTGATACAGTTCAGCTGGTTTCCAGCTTCTGACCCCCCCCCAGGAATTTGATAAATTTGCCAGGAACCACTAAGTTCACATGAGTGTGGCTTCAGTGACAGGGGACAGATACACAGAAACGTTCTAAACTAAGCACAGGACTTCAGATTCTGTTGGTGCTAAACATAGGTGGTATGGTTGCTATCTCTAGGAGGGAAATTGAGGAGCAAAGATATTAAGTGGCTTGTCCAGGGTCCCTCAGCTAGCAGGTGTCCGAGTCAGACTCAATGTCTGGGCTGACGGCTGCTCAGAGTATGCCCCTTAGCACTGTGTTCGAAACAGCTTCTCCTCTAGCACCCTGTTCTCCTGCGAGCACCTTCTGCCGTGTCTATGAACTGCCCCTGGCCTGTGCTCCATCACCAATCCCCACCCAATTTCATCCTCCTGCTCCACCGGGGGATTCAGAAATGTGTGGAAGATTCTACGGGACTCTTCAAGTTAAATTGCAGTGGCAGGCTTTTCCCTCTGGGAATAGCGTGATCGCCTACCTCACTACCATCTTGGAGCAGTGATAACCTTGGCCCAGGAGCCAATCAAGTGAACATAAACAATACAGCGATAGGTGAGCTCATAATAAAGGTGTCAAAGCTGCTGGAACTACCTAGCACAAAGAGGGCTGGAGGTCACCAGACCATCACCTGGAAATCCAGCCAATCCATATTCCCTCCCCACTCCTAGCTGAAAAGGAGCTTGGGCGATGCAGGGGAGTGTAGGAAGCGGAAGGCTAACAGGACATTACGCTCCCTCATGGGGTAGGACTTTGTAATGCTGCAGGTGTCTGAGGGTCACCCCCACTCCTCTAAGGAACCCCTCACCTGTACTTCTATAAATACATCAAGTGGATTCCTCACTGGTCCACCCAACTGTAGCTGGGTGGAATCTTTTACTTGGATCTACCTTCGATGCCCTCTCTGGGATGAAGGGATGTTCATGTTCAAGTTTGTTCATGTCTCCCCAGGAAAAGCTGGCAGATTTAGGATTCAAGTGAAATTGCATTTTTTTTTCCCCTATGTAAGCCTTCGGGAAGGTATTACTTAAGGGGAGATATTAGTTCTAAATCTTCTTCCTACTCTTTAATTGTTAATTCTCCTAATACTCTAGAGGGGGAATGTCCCCAGGGTAATCTAATAGAATGATTAATAAAAGCAATGCCTTAGACTTGTTTCTATCACAACCCCAAAGAGAAGCATCTGGAAATTTAGCATAAGTATTAAAATTATTTAAATCTCCCATCAGCTTATATGGGTTGCATGTCTGCATGCATTTTGCCATATTGCCATTGCCACAGTGTGTGTGTGTGTGTGTGTGTGTGTGTGTGTGTGTGTGTGTGGTGCGCTTGCATTGTGTACCTGTGCCAACACAAGTGTATACATATGATTGTGGATGCTGGAAGTCACATCGGGTGTCTTCCTTGATTTCTCACCTCCTTCCTTTTGTGAGATAGGATCTTTAGCTGAACCTGAAGCTCATCCAATGGCTTGGCGGGTCTGGCAAGTGAGGGGGACAAACACATGCTCCTGTACCCAGTTGTTGTTTGTTTGTTTGTTTGTTTGTTTTTAAATGTGTTTACTTGGGATCTAAACTAAGGTCTTCATGTTTGGCCAGCAAGCAGTTTGTTGACTGGGCCATCCCCTAGTCCACATTCACAGCTTCTTTTGAAGAAATCATTGTCCAACTGTAGGTCAATACAAAGACTTGACATTCCCTACCAAGTTCACGGTAATGCTGCAGGGCCATACCGTGTTCAAAGATCCCCATGAGCCTGGCTTAGGGGTTGACTGTGGCTGCATTTTAGCCCAATCCCACTCCCTTTATTTTCTGTGTATTAATCTTGTGGTCATTTCTTAAAGCTAGTGACCTTCCGGAAGCTAAATTCTATCTCAGAATCTGCTTCCTAAGGGTGTTAGTGTTCTAGCACTAGAGAAATACCTGAGGTAACTGTTTTATAAAAAGAAAAAGATGATTTTGGTTTTAAGATTTGAAAGTCTAGTTCATGATCTACCGGCCCTGTTGTCTTTTGTTCTGTGGTGAGGTGGAACAATAGAAAAGGGGCCTTCTTATTAAATTCTGTGTCTAAGAAACTTGCCTTTAACCCCCCTTCCAACACTTCACTTGAAGAACTACCAGCTCTTGAACTTAGATCCAATGCATCTTATGTTCCTGTGTGCTGTCCTGTGTGCCATCCCTTGTGTTGTCCCTTGTACCATCCTGTGTGCTGTCCTGTGTGTGGTCCTGTGTGCTGTTTTGTGTGCTGTCCTGTGTGCCATTCTTGTGTGCCTTGTGTACTGTCCTGTATGTCCAGTGTACTGTCCTATTTGCCTTGTGTGTTGTCTTGTGTGCCCTGTGTGCGGTCCTATATGTCCTATGTACTGTCCTGTGTGTTGTCCTGTGTGTTGTCCTGTGTGCTGTCCTGTGTGCTGTCCTGTGTGTGGTCCTATGTGCTGTCCTGTGTGTGGTCCTGTGTGCTGTCCTGTGTGTGGTCCTGTGTGCTGTCCTTTGTGCTGTTTTGTGTGCTGTCCTGTGTGCCTTGTGTACTGTCCTGTATGTCCAGTGAACTGTCCTATTTGCCTTGTGTGTTGTCTTGTGTGCCCTGTGTGCGGTCCTATATGTCCTGTGTGCTGTCCTGTGTGCTGTTTTGTGTGCTGTCCTGTATGTCCTGTGTACTGTCCTGTGTACTGTCCTATATGTCCTGTGTGCTGTCCTATGTCTTGTGTACTGTCCTCTATGTCCTGTGTACTGTCCTATTTGCCTTGTGTGTTGTCTTGTGTGCCCTGTGTGCGGTCCTATATGTCCTGTGTGTCCTGTGTGTCCTTTGTAGTGTCCTGATAGATTGTTGGCTGTTTAACTCATGCTTCCTGTTGTACTTAGAGCCTTTTATATTTGAAAGGAGATTTTTCTCTATTTGGGGCCTTCTATTATTTTTATATGTTGAAAAGCAGATCTTTCTGACAAAAGAGAGCAACTTCAAAGATTCTTTTCTCTAGATCTCGGAGTCTTGAGCAGTCAGAACAAGCCTTGGGAAATACAGCCTCAACTTTCACTGCTTCCTTCAGGGTCTCCTTTGGTCTTGAAGGATTGTTTCCTTAAACTATTCTCTCTAAAGAGAAATAGGTGGTGGATGAGAACCCTTGTCATGCAAGTCTGATGACCTGTGTTCAGTCCCAGGAACTCACGTTGTCCCCTTATATCCATATGTATGCTGTGTTATTTACACATGCACATGGGTCACGCACACACCCACACTAAACCAAAGAGAAAACTTTTGAAAGCCCGTACTTGTACTTGAAGACATTGTCAGTTCTCTGACTTTCCATCAACTAGACCGTCTTGTCTGGGTCCAGACTGGGTTAAAGGGCAGGGTATACAGAATGGGTGCCATGTTGAGAAAGGGTTGCAACACACAAAGATATTTATTCATTGATGTTCTAGTTTTTATTTATTCTGCTGCTGTGATAAACACCATGAACAAAGCATGCTGGGAGAGTAAGGGCTTATTATATCTGTTACTGAGGGAAGTCAGAGCAGGAACCCAAGGCAGGAACCTGGAGACCGGAACTGAAACAGAGACCACGGAGGAGGGCTGCTTACTGGCTTGCTCCTATGGCTTCCTCAGCTTGCTTTTTCATACAATCCACAGTGAGCTGGGTCTCCCCACAACAATCTCATCTAGGTGCATCCTCATAGGCTTGCTTATAGGCAATCTGATTGAGCAATCCCTCAATTGAAATGACCTCTTCCCAGATAACTGTAACTTGTGTCAAGTTGATAGAAACAAACAAGCGAGCAAGCAAACAAACAAACAAACAAAAAACCCGGCACAGTTTTACTTTGCATGATACTTAACGTTTGACTGTTTTTTGGACTTTTTGGTTTGGTTTTGGTTTTTGAATCAAAGTTTAATGAAATCTACTGTGACCCAGAATCCCTTATTTATCTGAGTTGACCCAAGTACTGAGATTATCGTACATTTTTCCCCCAACACCAAATGACTCTATAACTTTCCAACACCAACTGAGTACCTAACAGTTACCTTAACCCAGGGATAGTAT
Source organism: Bramus lutescens (assembly GCA_001685075.1). Classification (NCBI taxonomy): domain Eukaryota; kingdom Metazoa; phylum Chordata; class Mammalia; order Rodentia; family Cricetidae; genus Bramus; species Bramus lutescens. The sequence continues at coordinate 332,713 of LOEQ01000121.1, read as the reverse complement.
GGAATCAACAAGCTAAGGGCCCCATCGAATAAGGCTGCCTGCCCCTTTGCCAGCTGCTGATGGAGTGTCCATCCCTTTCGTATTTCTTTCAAGCCAGCTACAGACTTACAAGTTGCTTCCAACCTCAATAATGAGTAAACCAAACTGAAAAACTCCTGTAAGTATCCTTTGTATGGTTATTAGGATGTTATAAAGGACATGGTGACCCAGGAACAGAGGTGGAGAGATGTACACATAGGACAGGGTCCCAGAGAAAGCATGGGGAATGCTTATGCCCTCTCTAAAGGTCCTATCTCCATACTGCCTCACGCTTCCACCTGAAGAGACCTCAAGCAGAGTTTTATGGGAGATTCGTTACATAAGCTGCCCTTGAGCTGAAAATGTGGCACAGTGATGGTGATGGAGATGGCCGAAGAAGAATCTGCCCTTCTATTCCTGGACAATGTGCCGTTTGAGTCAGCTCCCTGCACGGGTTTTCCCCACACCTTGACGTTTAATATCCAGTTTTCTTGTTCTATCTAAAATTCCTCTTGCAATAACATTATTTCATTAAAATTTAATATTAAAAGATTTCTACCATCTCATCAGTATGACGATTTTGATCCCCTATTATATTAAAAATACTTCTCTGTCATGTTTAAAGTTTGATTAACACAAAAATTAGAGTGGTAAAAAGATAATTTCATTCTCAGAAAGGGGCAGGATTTCCCGTGGATGAGGGAGATTGTACAAAGGCCCTGTCTACTACTGAAGAACTGTGTACGGTCTCTGTCAGGATGGGAAGAATGGTACCCTTGTTGCTGGCATGAGGACGTAGTTAAATTAAGAACAGGAAAACCAAACATATCTAGTTATTTCTCATCCAGAACTTCCTTTCAATACATCATCTGTCATTCACAATATTGATTCTTAAGTTAGCTAGTATCATATCTATCTTCTAAGATGCATGTTTCCCCCAGGGTAGAAAAAAATCCAGTCAATCGATAACTTCAAAGAGAGGTGATACATTAACAGGAAGGAAGCGTGGTAGAGAAACGTCCATGTAAGATGCGAATTTCCTTTCTTACTTTGAGACTATTAAAATTCTTTTCCCTGCAGATCTTGTGCTGTATTTTAAGGTTTTTGAAAGGAAGCCATTCCATCAGCCATATCCCTAAACTTAACTCAAAATTACAGTACCAAATGAAGCAGGCCAAACTGATGAGGGGAATTTTTCCCACGCGCTCCCTTCATTGTTGAACGTTTAGAATCAAAGGAAAGGTGACTGACATTGGACCTGAGGGAGCCAAGGAGAAAGTGATTGACACTGTGCCCGAGAGCACAGGAAGATGTTACAAAGTATCTACGTAAAAATCAGATTGGGAGAAATCGCAGCTATTTTGAAAATCGCAAGGATGACTGAAATCTCAAATGGACTTTTCAAAATATATGAATATATGGAGTAGCGGAAAAGCTCGTATGTGGCTTGTAGAAAGTAAAAGTTCAAAAGCAGTTTGCTTGAAGTGCTAATAGTAAAATACGTGCACATCTAATGGCCTAGCAGACCTGCTGTCATTGGTATGTCTAATTTATGTAAACATAAATAGATATATATGCATATATGTTATGTATAAATCATACATAAACGGTGCATATGTGCGTGCACACATACACACACATATAAGAGACGTGGTATCTTGTAACACGGTCTGGCCTTGTTATCACTATGTAGCCCTGAAATACTTCAACTTGACCTTGAACTATTGATCCTCCTACTTTTACTTCCCTACTTGAGGGATTATAGGTGTGTATCACCACACTTGTCTGTAGTAATGAGGGGAGCGGGCCCTGCTTTTCGTCCTGCCTGGCTCCCGCACGGCTAGCTTATACCCCGAAATAAC
>LOEQ01000121.1:300043-316655 GCA_001685075.1 Bramus lutescens | reverse complement strand
TGGGAGAAAGAAAGCAGAGTCAGGCAGACCATGAAGCTCCGGCCCAAGATGGACGTGGGTTAGAATCTTCCCGGTAAGCCACGACCGCGTGGTGATACATAGATTATTAGATATGGGTTAATCGAGATGTGAGAGTTAGCCAAGAAGAGGCTAGATATAATGGGCCAGGCAGTGCTTAATTGAATACAATTTGTGTGTTGTTATTTTGGGGTAAAAGCTAGCTGTGCAGGAGCCGGGCGGGACAAAAAGCAGGCCTGCTCTCCCCTATCACTACATTATTCTACACTAGACACAGTGCTGTACCCTGAAGAGTCAAACATCTCTACATATGCTGTAGCCGATCATAAAAGATGTTTATAATGTATGAGGGGCAATGGATTCATACATTTACAACTTACAATTTAACCCTGTAGACAATAGGATGAAACCTGAACAGAATGTTGAAGCAAGAGCAGGAACTATGAGAAAGGAGCTGATGAAGCCACTCCATTGGGAAAAGAAAACAGCGAGGAGATGTGAAGAAAGTGCAAACTAAAATCCCTGGTCCAACGTCTCCCGAGCTGAGTCACAGGATGATTACTTCCGGAAAGAAATATTGGGAAGATGGATTGGGTAGATGAAATGCCTAATGACTCCATAAATGAGGAGAATTGCTTCTTACCGTGTATGAGAAGATAATTTTTATCAGATAATGAAATTGTTTTCAGTCTTCGGAATGAAAATGAATCCCTTGCTAGTGCAGATCACACTAATAACGGAGCAGGGGAGAATGTGGGCATTACACTTGGCTGGTCGTAGGCAGAAACCAGCCCAAATAGTCTAGGGAAAAAATGAAAGATAATGAAGTAATCAAAATAATTGCTTAATAGGGATTGTAAAAGATCTGCGGTGTTAAATTATAAATGTACATTTTTGAGAAAAATGAGGTGACCTTAAAGAACAGATTAGAAACCCAAACTCATGCCGGGCAGAAGAGATGTCTTTCATTAGCAGAGCTAAAGATTAATTAAATCTGGGCAAGCTCTTTGAAGTCCACGAGTGCGAGCCACACTAGAACACAATGCAACCCGTATATTGGTATCATAATTAATGATTAAAATAGGGCTCCTTATTGAGTGCATTCCGGCATAGTGGATGTGACAGATCTGAAATGAAGAGGACAAAAAACCCTGCTTCTTAAAACCCAAACTGACTGTAGAACTTTAGTAGCATCTGCAGACAGAAGTGAGTGTGTGTGTGTCTTTCTGTCTGTGTGCCTGTGCATGTGTAAGCCTGTGTGTCTTTGTGTCTCTGTTTGTGTATTTGTCTGTCTGTCTGTCTGTGTTTGTGTCTGTGTGTGTGTGTGTGAGAGAGAGAGAGAGAGTGTGTGTGTGTGTGTTTCTGTCTGTGTGCCTGTGAGTGTGTGAGCCTGTGTGTCTTTGTGTGTGTCTGTGTGTTTATGTGTCTGTGCTGTGTATCTGTCTGTGTCTGTCTCTCTGTGTGTTTGTGTCTCTGTGTATCTGTGTGTGTCTGTCTGCATGTGTGTGTGTGAGAGTGTGTGTTTCTGTCTGTGTGCCTCTGTGTGTGTGAGCCTGTGTGTCTCTGTGTGTGGCTGTGTGTGTTTATGTGTCTCTGTGTGTGTATCTGTCTATGTCTGTCTCTGTGTGTGTTTGTGTCTGTGTGTCTCTGTCTGTGCATGTGTGCGTGTGTATCTGCTGCAGGGTGGTTTATCTTAGTGGGCAAATACTTATTTCTTCCCTCTCTGAGGTTGCCTAGAGACCCATCTTCAGCACAAGGAGGCCGATATGCCCCTTTACCAACCTCTCTAAGGTGCTAGGTGGGGGACGGGGGAGAGGACGGTGTATTGACTATTTTACCTTATCTCTGAATCTTTTGTTTCAGATGAATGGTTTTCAAGATTGGCATCAGAGGAAAGAGAGAAAGGTTGAAATTACAAAGCCTCTGACATTTCTTAATGCTGCTCAAGGGTGAAGTTTTAGAGAAAAATGGCCCAGTGCAGACAGCTTGGAGGGCATAGGTAAATGGGAGCCCTGAGCAAGCAGGAGGTGCTGTGGCTGTCTGGATGGGTTTTATAGGACCAGATGAAAGGTAAATTGATTTCTCAAGGAAGATCATGGAAAGTAAAAATGGGAGAAGGGAGAGCTTAGAGAGGGAAAGAGCAAGAAGCAAGAGAGATGTATAAAGCCCTGCTCTCGGGAATATATGTCTTCTGTGTGGCACAGGCATAAAGGGAGAAACCAAGCAAAGGAGGCTGCTTGGCATCGTGACGAGGCAGGGCAGAGCCTGTGTGAGGGTGAAGATGCATGAACGGAAGTGGTTCAGGACCACTGGAGCACTGAGTCTACAGCAGTGTTGGCTAAGACCCTGGCCCATGATATGCGCATGAGAGAGCAAGCAGCAGGAACCTTTGCTTTATGGAAGGGATTACAGACATGTTCACTGTGCAATACTGGTATAACTCATGAAACATTACATCCCGGAAACGGGGTTTTTAATTTGAGCTTGGCAGTTACTTTGGGGCATGAATGTTTCAAATTTGAGCTTGGTTTATGCTGCACAGACTTGAGACCATTTAGAAATGCTGCTCTCAATTCAAATTTGACGGGGATCAAAATCCTGTAGAATACATGCCTTGTCTTGCCTTTAGAAAAAAAAAACACAGCTTCAAGATTCTATTCTGAAAACCCTTGGAGGAAATGGGTGTTGTCGCATGTATAAATTTCAAATGTGTTTCTTAATGCAATAAAATAGTACCTTCGGACAACGTGGATGGAAAGTTTCAAAGCGATCTCACTGATACGTTTTTGTTTTTTCTCATTACTACGGCACCTCTTAAATCCTCCAAAAGGCATAGTGTATAACAGGCTTACATAGTGCCTTTTGGACAAGGTCTCTCAGCAATCCCTCTATACCATAGATATATTCTTGCCAGGACACTCACTGTTTTCTTGCCATTTTGAATATATGAAATAAATCCCATCTTGGAAGTTGAGGTTCACTCTTGTATATTACAAGAGCTGGCCCAGAATACATGACATTTCATCCAATTTAAAAACTTATTTTCCCTACCTGCCAAGGAAACACTGTGGCTTTCAGTGAGCTTGGTTTCCTCCTTAGGTCTTCTCATCATTTCATTTTCCTGCTTCTAGACACCTCATGTTTGTGGAGCCCTGGAAGAAGGCTGATGAGGTAAGGATAAACATTGCATAGGGTTTCTGTTTCTGTAATCTGCCTGTGCCCTTGGAGTAGCAGGCCCCCAAATGTGGATTCCTCAGGCGCCCTTATACCTGACTGATACCACATTCCCAGACACCAACCAATGGGAAACAAGAGTCAGAGCTGGGGGTGCATGGAGGTGATACTGATCGACTCTCTGAAGCATCCTTTGGCCAGTCATCCTGGGGTGTAGCACGAATAATAAAAACCCAGAGTCAGATATTGGGTTCAACTCAAAAACCAGAAAGGCAAAGCAGCCAAGCCACTAGAGAAGTCTTATCTCTACCTATGCTGGGCAACCCCAGACAAAGCAGACTAAGCAGATGAAACCTCTCTCCTCCCATTTCATAGTCTCTCTAGTGCTGGGATTAAAGGTATGAGCCACCACCACCTGGATTTGTTTCTGTATTGATCTTGTGTAACCCAGGGTGGCCTTGAACTCACAGAGATCCTTCTGCCTCTGTCTCCAAATCCTGGGATTAAAGTTGTGTACCACCACTGCCTGACCTCTAGTGGCTTAGCTTTGCCCTTCTGATCTCTAAGCAAGTTTTATTTATTAACACATAAATAAAATATCACTATACTGGGAAGTTTGAATGTTGTCTCTTCAAGGGTCATTGTGAAACAATGGTGGTCCGTTCTATAACACATTTAATGGTCCTTCTTGTTTCCTTCAATTTCTTTCACAGTTTCTTGCTTTCACATGCCTGACCTCTCCAGAAATAATCAGCATTGATCTCTTTCTTTATGCCCTGTTGCCTAGGAAACCTAGCTTAAGACAACTTTTAAAATAAAACCGTGTGCTGAAGTAAGAAATAGCCTGATGAAGATGGACGCTAATACTCTAAACTCCAAATTACACATTCGGAGGTCTCAAGGCAAATCGGAGTGTGCTCTTACTTCTTGTCTTACTCTGGAGTGTTATAAGAGATTCCCTCACCTGTGTAGCTCATAAATTCAGACATTTGTTTTTCGCAGGTGAGGAGGCTGGGATGTCCAGGATCAAGCTGCTTGGAAATTCGGCACCTGCTGAAGGCTAACACCCTGTTTCGTGGATGGTAACTTTTACCTCTGTCCTTACACACCTAGAAGCGGCTGCCTTCCCTTTCAAGATTTCTTCTAGATGTTTTTCCAAAGACACTTATTCTTATTCCATGGATTCTGTCCTCATCACTCAATCAGTTCTCAGAGTCCTACTCCCTAGCCCCAATACCTTGGGGGCAGGATGTCAACACGTGTAATTTGGAAGGGTCTGAACATTCTGTCCCTTCATTGCGCTGGACTTTTCAAGAAATGCATGAGCTGGAGAACAGCTTTGGTAAGGAGGCTGGGAAGTTAGGGAAGGGTTCGGAATGGGATGTTGAAGGGAGGTTTGCATTTAGAGCACTCACTGAGCTGAAAGCAGACCAGGAAGATAGAGTCATCTCTGCAAATGTTCACTAGGATTGTCACTTCCCTGGGGTTTGTATTATAAAATACAAGCAGTCTCTTATGCATTAGTGGTGTCGTTTTTCATAAAGGACTGTAATCACACTGTTTTCTACCCACTCACGTGTACTGATTCTTTCCAAAGTTACTATGGACAGGCTCAAGCAGCAGCCTTGGAGGCTAATGCTGGGGAGTTGGGTAATAACAGCAGAAACAGCGTTTTGAACTAAGCTCTTACACTGGACCCTAGCCGACCAGACTAAAAGTTGAGACTGAAGTTCCATGCTGAGGAGCTCAACCCACACCGGTTCTTTGACCCTGCCAAGGAGCCGAAACAAGGGAGTGGGAAGAACTATATAAGCTGGTTTCAGTCGGCAGAGTTACGCTTTGATATGGATACAAAAGAGATGGCGGTATTTGAACCAGTCAATCACTTTTCTCCTCTTTGTCTCTGACTTTGCCTTGCAAGGGAAATAACTTTGTAATGACCCATTAGCTTTTTGTTCTTTGCTTCTGTTTCCTCTCCCCACCGGCCCCACCATGCAGCTTTCTCTCTTTCAGACCCAGCTCTCCTCATTCCCTCTGAAATGTTATTTTCTTTTATTGACTGGTTCTAACCAAAACTTACAAAAAGAAAACTTCAAAATGCTGGAATTGTTGTTTACGACAGGTGTTAATAAATAATTAAATAGAATTTGTTAGAATTATATCTAACTATATGGAGTTTTTAGAAAATAAATGACCTAAAATTAGAAATAGACAAATTGAAATACTGGATGTTTTTCCAGTTTTCAAGTTGGTGCTGGGCTGTGTCATCTCGAGGTTTCTTAAGGTGTTTTACTCATTTCTACCCAAGAAATTTGTACAAGAACTTACATACATATCTGCATTTGGCATGTAAATTCAATATTTACTGATAATAAATTATATAAAGACTTAATGTAAAATAGCTATATATATACATAATTGTACCATTTGTTGATGATGAATACATTTGCATGCTAATGAGAGGAATGACCTTGTTTACTTTTACATAGAATATTAAAATCTAGCTGAATGATAGGATGTAGGCCATTTTCAACGTTTTTCAGAGTTGGTTAAAGTACTGATCTTATAATCATGAATACTGTCGATGTGTCTTGTCCTATAGATGGAGTATAACATAGCAGAAACATATGTAGGCCCATTTCTGTCATTGCCAGGAATTCTGTCCTGATCCCAAACCAAAATTTAACAGTTTTTTTTTTCCATGAAACTCAAGTTAGCCATCAGACAACCTTTTTAAAAAACCATCCATTCTAACACAATACAATTCAAAGATATACTAATTTGATACTTACATGCTGAGGGATGATGGGGAGAAAATGCTAAGTCTTTGCTTTCTGTAATTAAACCATTATGTTTCTGTAAGAGCAGAAACCTTTGTGTGCACAATAAAAACACAACAACTCAGGACACGCAATAGTCTCCACCGTGAGCCAAGTTGTTCCAGGCAGCCCTGGTTGGCACTGTGAGGTGTGAGGGCCCCGTGCAAGGTCTGTGCTGTGTGTTCAGGATCAAGGTTGCAGGGAGGTTGTGCAATGCTCCCTGAGCACGCACGGCCAGAAATGCCTCAGGTCCTGCACATTTTATTCTGAGTTAACTTTTGTTTGTTGCGCATCTAGAACGTTTAACTGTTGCCTAATCTATCTTTGGTCCCCCCGCGTTCTGTGACTTGACTCCAGATAGGGTTGTAACCCACATTTTCAGAAACTCAGGTCTAATTCGATGGTGTTTGAGTCAGAGTTCTCCAGAAAAATAGAGCGCATAGAATATATGGGGCTAGTGGATGAGAATGAATTAGTTCAGCCAATCATGAAACTTACCCTCTGCAGGGGCAGGGATAGTGCTGCTCTCTCTAGACATAGGCAGTCTGGAGGCAGGGTTCCCTCTTCTGAGGTCCCTAGTCTTCTCTCTTGCCCCTCTGTTTACATATAAGTGTAGGTGTGTATGCACTTGTGCACATGTATGTGGACCCCTATGGTTTATGTCATGAGTCTTCTCCAATTACTGCCCCCCTCCTTATTCAGTGAGGCGGACCTCTCAGTTTAACCCTGTGTAGCTGGACTGACAGCCAGCATGCTTGTTGGCTCCTCTGTATCAGTCTTTGGAGTGATGGAATCGCAGGCAGGCTGTCATGCTGACCTGGCATTTACTTGGGTTCTGAGGATCCAAATTCTGGTCCTCAGGCTAGCAGCAAGTGCTTTGGAAACCACGGAGCCATCCTCACCTCTTCAGTCTTCCCTTGAGGCTATTGGCTGATCCTACAAGGCTAGTTTACATCAGATAGGGCAATCGGCACTATTCAGAAGCTCCAGTCAGAAATGCTAATCTTAAAAAAAAAAAAAAACAACAACAAAAAAAAACACTTTCACAGCCAGCAGTGGTGGCGCACGCCTTTAGCCTTTAATCCCAGCACTCAGGAGGCAGAGGCAGGCAGAGTTCAAGGCCAGCATGGTCTACAGGGTTTATACTAGGAAGGCCAGGGTGAAATCCTGTCTCAACCCCTTCCTGAAAAAAAAANAAAAAACCTTCACAGCAACATCCACACCAGTGTTTGAACAACTATCTTGGTATCGACATAAAAACTCACTAAGGAGCAAAACGAGGTCAGAGAAAAGAACTTCAAGGAAGCAAGAATGAATGAAGAAACCATGAAGGAACCCACCATCTGTAAGTCATGCAGTATCTAGATAAAGGATCAGTAACTCTCAACCTGGGCTACACATTGAAAGCAATGGCTTCAACTTCTCATGTCTTATCTGACCTTCTAACCTGTACCTTGTGGGATAGGAAAAGGAAATTAAGTATTCCTTATCAAATCCACCTAGTTAAGGGGCTGGAGAGGTGGCTCAGTGGTTAGGCGTGCTGTTTGTTCTTTTAGAGGACCTAAGTTTGGTGGCTAGCATCTGTGTTTGATAGCTCACAATTGCCTGAAACTCCAGTGCTAAGGGAACAAATTCCTTTTTCTGGCATCTGTGGGTACCCATACACATGCTGGACATACACACACAGATACACATACAAATAAAAATAAATCTTTAAAAAACTCTAGTTAAAAAATAGGCTATATGTCCATACACAATATCTGAGAGCCTTCAATATGAGGCTCTTGAACAGATTCCATCCCCCCTTTGGAGTGTGTACATTCACAAATAAGAACAAACACGGACTCGTTTGCTGATGTTTGGTCTGGCTCTGAATTCTTTGTATGATGGTAACCTGAATTTGGAAGCACTATGTAAAGTTCTTAGCCCTTCTCACTGCTCGTATGTCCTCTGCAGCCTATACCTGCCTGTAATGGTGCCACAGTCTAGGCAAGTGGACATACAAATACAATTACCGTGCTCCGCCCTCTGATTCCCTGGAGACTTTTGCTGGGCATCAATCGCATTTACTGTTGATTAGGAAGTTTTACTCTCTTTAGAGGTTAGACTATAAAAACTGCTATTCGTTCAAAGGTTTGGTTCCATTATAAATAAATAAGTTTTGTCCCTAAAGGATATGAGTAGAGGCATAACCCATATATTGTCATTTATCACCTTGTTTTAGATAAGTCAGTTTTGGATTTTATTAATTTTTCACATGTATTTGTTTAGCGTGTGTGTCTGTGTGTGTATGTGTGTGTCCGTCCATGTCGACGTGTGTGTCCATGTCTGTGTACCAAGGTGTGCATGTGGAGATCAAAGGACAACTTATGGGGACAACTTGATTCTCTTCTTGCAGTGTGCGGGCACCAGGGTTTGAACTTGGGTCATCCATCTTACCCACAGAGCCGCTGCACCAGCTTCTACTGATCTCACTGTGAGCCTTGAAAGCTGCTCTTTGGAACACGGTTGCTGCTTCACAGCTTCCCTCTAGTGAGTCCGATTCATTTCAGAGTTTACAAGTATGCCGATTTTAAGTTTTGAAAATTATGCTTTGATAGTGAATAAATGCATACTGCCCAATACGGACTCTCCAACATGGAATGTTTACTTTTATCATACAATGAATGGAGATGAAGAGATGCGAACATCCCGCTCCCTTCATTATTCCTGATCGACATGGCGATTAGGTCCAAGAGAAGCACAGCAGCTCTCCAAGCTTCATTTCAATGCCACTCACTCAGATCTCTTCCTTGAGGACCCCTGCTAGACAAGCTCTGGATTCCTCCTTGCCTCTCTTCTGCTTCTTAATGCTTCTCATTTTATCTGACCCCCTCCCCTAAGAATTTCTGGACAATACCTTCAGCTTGGTAATACTCCTTTGAATTCCATCAGCCCTCTTTAACCTATTTATTGAGTTTTAATTTCAAAACCTACTTTTTTTAATTTGTAGAATTTTTTATATTAAGTCTGCTTTTTCTTGTCTCATGGTGTCTTGTTTTTGATTGTGATTATCTCATTTATTTAATGTTGCTAACTGTTATAACCATCATTGTTATCCTTTCTCTGTGGTATTTTCTCTAGGACATGGTGCTGTTGCTGTACTGGTCCTGACGTTTGCTCTGTCTAATCATTTCATCTTCTGATGGACTCTATCTAGTCCTCCTGGCTTCCAAATCTCATTTATATCTGAGTCTCGAGAGATAAATGTGGGCTGAGACGAGACGGTTTACTGAGACCTATAAAACTCCTTCTGTGGAAAGGTGGTAGCCAGAATGTAGTCTAGAGCAGGGAGCTGCCTTGCCCAGCTGCCGGGTGGCTCCATAAAAGTATTTCAGCTTTTCCTTTCTTTAGCAAAAGGTACAATTTGTCATTTGTACTTTAGCATGTCCCTAACTGACACCTCCATAGTCACCCTCCCCATCGGGAAGTAAGAGAAGAGAACCTGGTTCCACAGACTAAACCAGCTGTTGGCCAGCTGCAGGGCTCTGATGATACCTTTTGGAATTTCAATGCATCCAGTAAAACGTTTCAAATTCCTGACTATGGACGCTACAAAAGGTAAGCGTTTATTGTGTTAATCCACTAAGCCATGACATTCTGGAGTCATTTGTTACACAGAATTATGTAACTAATATTTTACCACATACTCTTGCTTTACTGAGTCATGGCATAATATCTATTATTTCACAGGTACTTTCTGAAAATAGATAGGATATGAAAAAATAACTGTGACATTTTAAAATGGGATCGTGTTTTGAAATGTTTCTCTTATCCTCCTCTATTCATTCTTCAAGAGTCTAAGCGTGAAATTTTTATTATAATTAAAATCGGAGGAAAACTTAAACTGACCAAACTGTACATGTTCCCTTGCGTGCCTTCACTCTGCCCGATCCTTCTCACGATATGGTGAAGGCTTACAACAGTGGCTCTCAACCTTCCTAAAGCTGCGACCCCTTAATGCAGTTTCTCTTGTTGTCATGACTCCCAGCCATAAAGTTATTTTCACTGCTACCTCATCACTGTAATTTGCTACTGTTATGAATCATAATGTAAACATCTGATATGCAGAGGTCTCAGGTGACCTTTATTAAAGGGCCATTTGACCTCCAAAGAGGTAGTGACTCACGTGTTGAGAACTACTGGTTTACAACATGGAGAACGGTTGCTTTGTTACACCCACACTGCCGTCATAAGGTTGCTGTAGTGGTTTGGGTGTCTCCCAGATCTCATGTGTTGACACTAATTCTCCAAAGTCATCCTTTAATAGTATTTGAAGATAAGAACTTTGGGTGGTAATTAGGTCATGGATGCTCTGCCTTCATAAGTAGTTAGATTATGAATGGGATATCCCAGGATGGTTGTTTTATTTTTACTACTGGTGAACTCTCTCTGGCTCATTGGCTCTGTTGTACCATGAGATGTTTTTGCTATGTCATGATGCATCCAGAAGGTTTTCCCCAGATGCTCTGCAACACACCTGAACCATAGACCTCCAAGCCTCTAGAACCACAAAGCCAAATATGCCTCTGCTACCTAGAAGCTAAACAATAGCTACTATTGAATCTTTAACAACCAGTCAACCAACAAAAATGCCAACAGAGTAAGACACCTCCTCTCTTACTCTACAGTATTCTAATCATAACATTTTAAAGACAATCTCGAAGTAACAGGGACCTTATTCTTTCTTTCTGGAATATACTGGCTAATACCAAGATGCACCTAGTTTGTTGGCCATGTATTATATGTAGCCCTTATTGCGATTATGAGGTACAAACCACCTGTAGATCTTGGCCATTGGGTAATATAATCATGCATATAATTATGCTTTACAATGATTTATTTATATTTCTACTTTCCTAATTTCTTTATTTGTATAATTTATTCATTTAGATAGCTCACTCATTCATCCAATACATGTTCATGAAATATCTTCTATGTGCTAGTTATGATATAGTACATGCTGAAAAAAGACATCCATCCTGCCAACAAAAGTTTGAATAAAAAAATGGAACTCACTGTATAATAGAAAGCAGCTTTAATAAGAAAAACCAACTCTTTTTATTTATGCATGTGTGCATACATGCTTGTGTGAGTGGAAAGGTATGCTTATTTGAGTTGAGAAGGGATGTTTCCATTTTTATTGTTTTTAATGCGTTGAAGTATAATATACACACTGTAAAAATTCACAACCATCCTACTGAAGCTACTAACATTGAGTCTACCTACTGAACAGCATTCACATCAAGAAACAGTATTTTTACTAGCTCCCAAGAAGCCCTTTGTGGCCTGCAATTGGGCAGGGTGGGGGAGTAACTCTATCAAGCAATTTGTCTATTTCAACAATCTGCTAATGTAGATCTCCCAGCATTGTGAGCTACCTTTGGACCATTACAGCCAGCCTTAAACAACACTTTGTCTGAGTCACCTCCCCTGCCTCTGCAGATGAAATCCTTAATGAAAGCCCCCGTGAGCCAAGCAAAACTTCCAACTGTCAAAATAACACCTCAGAAAGCATTTTTCCACCTTCACAAAAGATGTGTCTAATCTCATAGAAATTAGACGGAGAAAAACAATCCTTTTGGTCATCAGGTGAAGGATAATGTCTTTGGAGTTCCTGGGGTTTTCTCAAGTTTAAAATGAGTTGTTTTTATTCAAAAATCCAGCCATGCACATAAAACATGCCTAATGCACCCTTTATGATAGGAGTTGTGGGGAAGCATGCATGAAACTAATTAAGTACTTTAACTTCATAGTGTTGCATCAAAGCTTTGGGATTCTACTGAAGTAAGTGGCATAGAACAGCTTCATTATATGTGTAGAAACACAAAGTGGGACTGCGCTCTGACCCAGAGGCGAACCTCTCCAGTACAGGCAGAAGTAGCCCTCTCCATCAGGGTGTAGAAGCGCAGAGCTACCGTGAGCAGCCTCCTCATGAGTGATTTCAGTCAATAGCTATGAGAGATGCAAAGAAGTCACTTTTCGGGTGGAATCTCCCTTTCATCTTTTGAAGAGCATCGCCTCTGTTCAACTCAAACAAACGAGTAAAAGTGAGTCGTCTTTAATAGGAAAATCTCAGCTCAGGACCTCTCGGGTCCTGCATTCGATGCTCTTCTTCCATGGCATTTGAAAGACTGAAGGATGAAGCACTCTCCTGTCATCAGAGTCTCTGCCCCTAAAATTTCAGTAACATCTATTGTTTCATAACTTTGTCCAAGACACTTGAAAATCTATGGTCACCCAAGAAACACTGGAAACTTCTTTAGGAATAAAAGAAAACCCTCAACCAGTTGGTTTTTTTTGCTTTGTTTTCAGCGCCCATGAGCTACTACAAACTGTTCGGGCAGGGGAAAGGTTTAATAAATATTAATAAACATTCAGCCCCATGTAGAGGGGCCACCAAAGTGTGTTCCAAACAGGATGAATGTGACTGGGCTTGTTTTGTAGAATGATCTGTCTGGTGTAGCATGGAGCGTGTAGTAGAAAAGGCAGGCCTACAGGCCAGATGAGTCAAACATTATCACTTCAAGGGAGGGAGACACAGTTAAGGCAAAGGTAGCACCTGGCTGAAGGAAATTTATTTATGTATTTTTAATATTTATTCATTTAGTATGTATACAATAGTCTGTCTGTATGTCTGCAGGCCAGAAGAGGGCACCAGACCTCATTACAGATGGTTATGAACCACCATGTGATTGCCAGGAATTGAACTCGGGACCTTTGGAAGAGCAGGCAATGCTCTTAACCACNCAGGCCAGAAGAGGGCACCAGACCTCATTACAGATGGTTATGAACCACCATGTGATTGCCAGGAATTGAACTCGGGACCTTTGGAAGAGCAGGCAATGCTCTTAACCACTGAGCCATCTCTCCAGCCCCTGGCTGAAGGAAATTTAGCAAATCAAAGCAAACCTGTATGATCTAGCGATGGCTGGAATGTGGAAGGGAAGGGGACAGGAGAGGTTGGACCTTTGTGTGTCTGGTAGGCCGGCTGACCGAGGTGCAGAATACAGGAAGAGGCAGTAGAAAGTGCACTCTTGGTGTCAGGAATGGTGATTGTTGTAATCTTTATGGGCTTGAACTGCTGTGGGATGTCAGGTTTACAAAAGGCAAAGCCACAAGTCCAGAGATTTCCTGACAAGGAGACAGCTCGGATACCAGGAGGGCTGAAGACAGAGGCACTGGGACATGCTCTATGTAGAAATAGAGGAAACTTTAATACAGTGAACAGAATTGCCGTCCCTGCCCAAGTGACTCTTGATATTTATTTTAGACTACCTAAACACCAAGCTCACTAACGTCAGGGCTTGAGCACGCTAGCTCTCGGAAGAAGTCATAAAATCAAGCTTTAGTTTGTTCGATAGGATGAACTGTAGGAGCAACAGGCTCAGAGCTCTTTGGATACTGAAGAGCTAGCTCATCCTTATCACCTAAGCACATGGCGTAGCGGTATATTAAGCTGCACATAAGGTGGGCTTTCTTTTCTTTGTGGCAATGTAACTGTTACTTTGGTATGAGATAGAATTATGAAGAAAATAGGTTAACAAACAAACAGAAGGATGTGTTCAGGGTATCAGCTTTCGGAGGTTTGCATTTATCCAGGCAGAGATGTTATTGCATATGACACATATTTTTTTCTTCTTCTGAATTTGCCTCCAGGCTTGAGAAGCTAAAATTCCACTCATTTTAAGGTTCTATTTGAGTTTTGAAACAATACAAGCTTTCATTTGATAAAAAATGATGAATGATTTTCACACTAGCAATGATTTGCTCATTATCATACTTTTTAAAATTTGAGTAACAAATATTGAAATAATAACATTTAGACATAATGGGTTGAATGTCTGTTTGAATTACATTTCATTTGTTTCTTTTTTTCATGTAGTTGCTGGACTATTTTAAACCACACATGCTCTTTATATCATATTAATAATGACGGTGTACGCAATACAGTTCTTGCATATATGAAATTTTCTGATGTGTAAAGAACATCTGGATAAAATGTTGAGCATGCACCAACAGAGGTTTTGCAAAATAAAAATTGCCCACAGAACAGAATATTATATGGACAGAAGGAATGAGGCCAGAATGTACTAAAAATGACTCATTGTTTCCATTTTTACATTTTCATGTGTATGTGTGGTATGCATGTATGCAGATTGCATGTTTTTGAGCACACATGTGTGTCTGTATGCAAACTGTATGTTTGTGAGCACGCATGTGTGGGGTTGTATATGTATACACACATACATGGAGACCCAAAGGTGATATCAGGAATTATCTGTAATTTTCCTTCCTCCTTACTCATTGAGTCAGGGTTTCCTAGTCAAACGCAAAGATCAGTGATATGGCTAGTCTTGTTCTAGAGATCCTGTCTCCCCCTTCTGAGGCTGCACTTAAAGGCAGGCCACTATGTCCACCTGGCTTTTACATAGATGCTGAGGATCTGACATCCGATCCTCACACTCACATGACAAGTGCTTTAACCACTGAGCTATCTCCCCAGGCAGAAAACAATTACTGACTGTAGTTTGATTCGAGAGAAAAATTGATGCTCAGAATAGGTAAAGACTAACGTAGACAGACTTTGTAGTCCATAGGCTTGAATATGGCTACAATATTACTGAAGTATGCCCAAGAAATTATGCTTAGTTACTTTCTTAAAGCAAAGCAATTGTGCCCCACTACCAGAGATAAATAAAGATTTCTTTTTAATTCAAACTTTGGAATTAATTAAAAGGTTCATAGCATACATTCATTGCCTACTCAGGAAAAAAAATCATTGATAGCTTTTCCTCAAGTTGTTCTTTCGGAAGTTTGTGAGAGTGGAAATTTAGATATTGCTGTACAGATACCTGATTTGAGCCCACAGGGTGTGATGAGAGCATTAGAAGGAAGACCGTTTTGGCAGAGAGAGTACGGTAGCACTTGAGTCTCTGAGATGGCTCTCATCTGATGGACTTGGATTGAAGCAGGTATTCGTTTGACCTTGTATGTACTTGGGCGATAGGGAAAATCCACCAGGGCATAGTATCTGTTTGCCATGGCACCTTCAAACGAGTAAATGAGTGTGGAAGACCAATCAGATATATGCTTTGAAGATAAAGTAGGTAGGGGAAGAAGGCATGATGTGCAGAATATTTGTGTAAGGCTGTCGGGGCAAAGGCATCTTCAAAGACATCGGTTCTGAGCAATTACCTGGATGAAGTTGCAGAGGGAGCTAGAGGGGAGTTCAAGGAATAGCGCACAAGGAATGCCACCAGCTCCCTAATGGGTAGGGAAGCTAGGGAAGAAGAGAAGGGTGCTTGTGTAAGAGGAGCTCTAACAGTACCTGGAAGCCCTTTCCGTAACCTTCATTGACTATTTCCCACAGTTTGGCTGCCTGTGATCAACTGTGGCCTGAAAAATGTTAAATGGATCATTGCCAAAATAAATGGTCCCTACATTTAAAGTCGTGCATCATTCTGAGTAGCATGGCAGAACCTTGCTTGGTTCTGCTCCATCTCACCCTAGAGGCAAGTCACGCCTTGTTCAAGAGTATATTCATTGTCTATGCTACCCCACATGGTAAGACACTTGGTGGACATATGGGTTACTAAATGAACTGTTACTGTATATCAATCGTTGTACTTAACAACCTTTATGTGATTAGAAATGTCCCGAGAGCACAAGGCGAGGGATGCTGACAGTTCTCATATGCTGAAGAAAAGCCATACACAACGTACTTCCTTTCTTGAGAGGAAGGGTAAGTACAACAGAATCTGGTATTTGTGGAGAGAAGAGGTAAGAGCACGTATCACTTTATACTGTTGCAATTGTTGTATTATATTATCACTAACATAGAGCTCTTTGGGGGCCTAATTATAAACTTCGATTATAGGCATGTGTGTATAGGAGAAAACAGAATGTATGATGCTTGATACTAACCATTGTCATTCATTTACAGGGGTCTCTTATCCTGTTCTCCCACCTCATATTCCTCTCTCTGCACAGCCATCACTCCTGTCTCCACCTCCCTAGTGCTGGGATTACAGGCGTGGGATCCCAAGTGCTGGGATCACCTTTGGGCAAGCTCTTGTTTCTCTTTCAGACTGGATCAATTTTGTGTAAGCCAGGGTGGCCTTGAGCTAACAGAGATCCATCTGCCTCTGTCTCCCCAAGACCTGGGATGAAAGGTGTGCGCCACCATTCCCTGGCCTCTAGTACCTTAACTCTCTGGCACTCTGATCTTCAGGCAAGCTTTGCTAAAGCACAAACAAGATGTAACCACATGTAATTCTCTTTCTTTATTGAGCCATTATATGGTTTGTGTTTAACTGTGGTCCTATAAAATATATTAGTTCCTTCTGTTTCTATTTTGTGGATTAATTCGAGGAGTATTGGCGTTAACTCTTCTTTGAAAGTTGAATAGAATTCTATACTAAAACTGTCTGGTGCTGGGCTTTTGTTGTTGTTGTTAGGAGACTTTTAATTAATGCTTCTATTTCACTAGAGGTTGTAGGTCTTATAGAGATGTAGGAGGGTCATCTGTCTATGTGTTACTTTCATTGGTTAATAAAGAA
>LOEQ01000121.1:278105-293338 GCA_001685075.1 Bramus lutescens | reverse complement strand
CTCCTTCGGGTCCGCAGCCTCTCTGGGCCTGGGATGCGACCCGGGAGAGCTCTCTCTCCTGCAGCCGAGGGTTCAGTTAGTTGGTCGCTGTCGCTCGTCTTTCGCGGGACCCTGCCTGAGCGACCGATGGTCAGATCCCAGAAGTCAAGCGCGAGGGAAACGTGAGACGACCTGGGCGGGTCGCTAAAGGCAGCTTTCGGGGATTTTGATCCACCCTGTCCCTGGAGTTGCTGCCCCTTTTACGGTAGCGACTTCTTGGAGTTGTGTTTACTGCACTGACGAGTTCTGCTTTTAGGGTGGGGGCATAGGGTATACATGCTTCTGTCAGCGAATAGAAACATTGTCTACAATTCAACAGGTGACTGCAAGTTTTGAGCTGCTCCTGGCACGTCTACCCCTGAACCACCCATACCCTACTGTATCTCGACAGCACACCCAGAAGTCCCGGGAGTTTCTGGCTAACAGTTTTAGCCTTTCCCTAAACGCTAAACATTTTTGTTTTCTTAAAACATTTTCTCAAAACATTTTTTTTCCCTTTCTCTCGGGAATGAACGGTTTCTACTTTAAGCTTTTTATCTTGTCCTCTGGAGCCCGTTAGAGATAAGTGTGGTGCTTTGTTGATGAAATGGGGGCCTGTCCGTGACCGCTGTGGTCAGCACGTCATCGCGTGTACTCAGTTTAATATGTTGAAGCAGCAATAGTACCCTTTTAAAAAAGTCACCTCTTTTTATTAGACTTCAAGTATCAACGAAACTCTGTTGACCTATAAAAAGGACTATATTCTGTGTGGCTACCATAGATTTTTTTTTTAAATCACTGCTTTAAAAAAATAGTACCTGTGCTTGTGCCGCCCTGGTTTTTCTCCCTGGATTTTATTTACAAGAAAAAGCTCGTTGCAACCCACTTCATCGAAATTCTTTGTTGTATATTAGTGTTTAGGGACGGGCAGTAGAATTAGTTGTATTGTTGATGGTTTCTGATTGGATAATAATACAATAGTCTTTTATTTGTTGGTTTGTTTTGTGTTTTGAGACAGGGTTTCCTCTGTGTAGCCCTGGCTGCCCTGGAACTCATTCTGAAGACCAGGCTGACCTCAGACTCACAGAGATCTGCCTGCCTTTGCCTCTGGAGTGCTGGGATCAAAGTCGTACACCACCACGGCCCGGCCTTATAATACAGTACTCTTGTACCACCTGTACTGAGGGTGGAGGTCTATGTCTTGCTTTCTTCTCTCCTGTGTGTGCACTGTTTCCCACACACCTGCTGCTCTTCAGAAGGCCTGGAGCAGCCCCTTGGCTATCTTTCTGGACGACTTTGACTTTGGCTTGTGGCATCACTTGGTTGGAATATCACACTGAATAAAACGTGAGAGGTCTTTGTGGACCAAGAGTTGGTATTAGAGCTGGGCAGTGGTGGCGCATGCCTTTAATCCCAGCAGGTGGATCTCTGTGAGGTCGAGGCCAACCTGGTCTACAAGAGCTAGTTCCAGGACAGGCTCCAAAGCAACAGAGAAATCCTGTCTCAAAAAACAAACAAACAAACAAACAAAAGAGAGTTGGTATTAGGAGACAATGACAACTTCTTTAACCATATTGCTAATTTTAGACTTTGGAAAACTTGAGATAATAGGATTGAGACATGTAGGTACATATTTTAAAAGATGAGAACATAGGTACTTTTTTCTGTGGAGCACTTATGGATCAGGAATGTTTCAAATCTCCTATATGAGGAGTCAGGCATTGTTATGGGGACAAGTAAGACAGCAGAAGTTTCATGAATGACATTGAATTCGGTGGTGGAATACAGGGTAACTGGTAAATGGCTGCTTCCGCCACAGTAGATAGGGAACCTTCCTTTTAGAGGCAGAGATGTTGGAGCTGAGACCTGAATGATAAGGGGGTGGTTTAGGGGAACCTGGGGGGGGGAGTTTTCCAGGTAGAGGGGACAGCAGGTGAGGAGACACCAAGGTGAAGGTGACCTTGGCTTATGCATAGACACAGGAAGGCCAGTGTTGAGGTCTCAGTGGTCCCAGACAGGAAAGAAAGGAGATCTGCACTGTTATAGCTGTCCTGTAAGGAGGGCAGAGAAGGTGGAACTTGTTGCGGTTGCTGGGGAAGACTCTTGAAAGGATGAGCTAAGAGTATGTGATCTGTCTATTGTTCAGATCTCTCTAGTGTGTGTGCTGTTTGGAATAAAATATTTATTTTTATTTTGGCTTTTAAAGATTGCTTTCCCGTAATTGTGTATGTTTTTCTAAACTTTTTATAGACTCAGTCATGCAGGAAAACCTCAGATTTGCTTCATCAGGTGATGATATTAGAATATGGGATGCTTCGTCTATGACATTGGTGGATAAATTCAACCCCCACACATCACCGCATGGAATTAGTTCAATATGTTGGAGCAGCAATAGTATCCTTTAAAAAAAGTTAACAACTTTTTACTAGTCCTCAGTAATTAGTAAAATTGTGTTGGGCCATAAAAAGAAAAGTATTTTTGTGTCACTACCATATATTAAAAAATACAGATAAAAGTATTACATATGCATGTGCTCTTGTTTCCTCTGTATATCAGTCTTCAGATACAGGTAGTAGAATTCTATTGTGTGCAGTTTAGTATAGAATACACAGAATAAGGAGGGTTGTGCAGCATCGGGGAGATTTGGGAATGCTATTCTGTGACTCCATCTGGGTATTTGTGAGTCTGATCTGGAATTCAGTGAGCACTTGGGGGCAGAAGCAAGATGGGGAGGAGATTTAAAAACAAAAACAAAAAAAGCTGTGTTCACCATTTGTATCTTCCTGATGATGTGCTTGGATTTATCTTTTCTGTTCATGATGAAAACAGCATCATTTCCCAACAGACAAAATGGGTTGAGTTTTTTTCTGTGCTTTTCTGATTGGCATGCTCCCTGTATTTGCGAGCTTCTCAATGGGTGTGATGGGAACTTGTCAGCTAGGGTTTATCATCCTCACATTGTTAACATTTTGGTCTGACAGGTCCTTGTTGTGGGGAGTTTCCTGGGCATCATAAGAAATGTTCCTGGCCTCTACTGCCCAGCCTCGAAATGCCTTGAACTCCCAGTAGTGGTCCAGATGCTTCAAGTTTCTGACTCCCTTGCAGTTGAGGGCCTCTGCTGTAGATGAAGCGCTCTTAGTTTCCTTGATGTGAAAATATGAAAATACTCGCTGTCATTGGTAGGCTAGAAATTCATTTTCTGTGGAACACATACTGTTTTGAAACAACCGTTAAGTGTTAAGAATCGTCTGGTTTTTGCCAGTATCGAAGTATAATTTCTTCCTGATGAAAGGAAAACTGACAAAGCTTTAAAATATGACTGATTTATGGACAAATGTATTAGGAATTTTTAATCTCAAATGCCTATTCTTGCACATACATAACAAATGACAAGTTTTCTTATTGAATTAAATTTCCCTCTTGATCATCCCTTGATTTTTGCATTGGAGCAGCAGTGAAACTAATTACTTTGATGCTCTATTAATCAAACTTGTGAAGGACTCTCCAGCCTGTCATGTGGAAGCTATTTTAAGGAGAGTGACAAGTGTATGAAGTTGATCCTCTCTATTTTTAGTTTTTAATTGTGTTTATAGTTTCTTTTTTTTCTGGCACGGTTTAAGAAAAGAAATAGGTTGTGTTTCTTCTGCTTAGCGTCGTTTCAGGGAGTGTTTCCAGGAGCTTGCACTAATGGCCGGTGTGGCAGTGAGGGAGTGCTATGTGACTTTCTGGAGCTGCTCCTATTTCTGTACAGAGAGCCTTGTGTCAGTCACACTCCTAAAGAGGCTGTGGTTCCTCCATGCCTGTTGTTAATGAAGAACAGAGTTCTAGACTCGGCGACTTAGGTTCCAGCGTGTAAGATCCAAGAACAGGTTTAGTATGAGGTGCCGGGGAAGTTCATTCTTTTAGTTTCTTTAGGTGATGTCCTGCCCTTCTCTCATACTCCTAAAACTACAAGAAAAACTTAGAAACTCACTTCCCCTCTTCCTGCCGTTCTCTGTCTGTGTCCTTGGGGTGAAATGTGAGCAAAGAAGCCAGTGGCTTCTCACTGTGGCTCTGTGTTGGTGGGAACTGTTTTATTTCCCCTAGAAATGATGTGTGCAGCACTTAACCAGGACCTGCTCAGTTTAGAGATGTGCAAATACTCGGACTGTAAAAGTAAGCTTGTACCTGAGTTTGCAGGGAAGGGCATGAGCGGCTAGCTCTGTGGATTTCTGCGCTTGCTGCTTGGTTTGAATCCACAAACCAGAGAAACATGGACTCTTTTTATTAGCAGTTCATGTTGATGGCAGCTTACCTGTTATCTGGAGACCTTATTCTTAGGGGAGAAGACGGTGACCCTCCATCCTTGACTTCACCGGAGACTCATTCTTAGGGTGGAAGGTGACCGCCCCCCACACACCTAGGCGAGCCTCATCCCAGATACATTGTCTGGAGTGATGCTCAGTTGCTAGAGACTTGCCTAGCATGAATGAAGCCCTAGGTTTGGTTGTAAGCACCACATTAAATCAGACATGGTGGTACATGCCTATAATCTTAGCTTTTGGGAGGTAAAGGCAGGAGGATGATAATCTTAGGGTCATTCTAGGCTACAAAATGAGTTTTGAAGCCAGCTTAAGATATTTGAGACTGTCTCAGAAACAACAACAAAAATGATCTATTCATAAAATATCTGAATATTATGCACACTGTCCAAAATAATATAGTAAGAATTATCCAGAAGTTTCCACTGCTTCCATGCATAGATTTTGCTTCCTGAAAGTTTAAAGTTCCTGTATTCTGGAGACAGCAAGATGGCTCAGGGGGTGAGGATGCTTCTTGCTGAACCTGATGAGCTGAATTGGCTGAACCCAGTTGGTGGAAGGAGAGAATGACTTCCCTGAGTGTCTTCTGACCTCCATACCCGGAACATGATATGTTGGTGTGCATGCATACCAGTACACACACATCCATATACATGTAAAGTGTTCATATAAATGCACTATGACTTTCAAAATCAGACTCTTATTCTTAATTACATCATGTAATCATTTTGGTTTAAAATACCCTGTTTTGTGTTTACTTAGTACTCATGTATAATTTATATAGAGTAATGTAATTAAAATTTTAAGTGAAGATTAATTTAAAGTTTAAATTTGCATAGCATAAGCAGCTTTTTTTTTAACCACAATCAGTTGTGTTTACTGTACTCTATAATACTCATTCTTAATATGTCCTTGCTTGAACCATCTATGACAGTGACTTCCGTCCTGAGAAAGCGTCGGTCTTCATTCTTCTGCTGGAAGAAGTAGGAGAGTGGCGTGGATACCAGCTGTGTAACTGCAGCTGGGACCGAGCAGTGGTTTAATAAATGAGCCCCATAAACTGACTTTGTATATGACAGAGCTGGTTGTTATTTGCGTGAGCTGCTCTTACTGTGTTCTCACTTCTGAAAGGATAAAGTTAGACCTTCTGGCCCACCCTGGGAAGGGAGTAGTGTTTCACAAGGGCTAAGTAGCTTTCAGATGATAGCATGGCCAGAAGGGATGGTTCTCCCTGCCCTCCTGAAAAAGAATTAGCAGTTAGGAACCATTTTAAAAGCTGTGTCTAAGCTGTATTTGTGTTCCTGTCTCAGCATTGGCTTACTTGACTGCTCTGTGACCATAGTTGGGGGCTGTGGGTGCCCATGGACTGTTGGATGCTTCCTAACTCTTCATTTAGATAATTTCCTAGTGACAGCGTCTTCCAGCGGAGACAAAATAGTGGTGTCAAGTTGTAAATGTAAACCCGTCCCGCTTTTGGAGCTTGCTGAAGGGGTAAGTTGTTTGCATTTTAAACCATTTAAAATATGTTTTGCTTAAGTGACCATGACTTCTTTGTCTTGGCTCTTTGTGTTTGAACACATTTTTTCTCCTAAGTTCCAAATACTACAGTAACAGGTGGCATGTATATGCTTACTTGAAAGGCTGTTAGGTGACATTATATTGAGTCCTAGGAGGCCTTAGTTTCAGTTTCCTCTCCTATTGATGGGTGACTTAGGTCACTAGGTTAACTTGACCATATGAACCCTCATGATGTAATGCTCTGCTGACTGAGTGCAGGATCATCAACAAAAGACTAGCTCTGAAGATGCCCTTCCACTTTAGATGCCAACCACTTAGGACTCAGGACTCTGCCGGGGCCTTCCTTAAGCATCTGAACCAGATCAGCTTTGCAGTAAGTCCTGGGTCCATAGCACACAGTGAATATGTTTTTTTTGTTTGTTTGTTTGTTTGTTGTATCTTTTTTTTTTTTAAGTTCACTCAGGATAATACTGGATTCTTTTCCATTCATACCTTCACAAAAGCTACTCTTCAAAGAGTAACACCCAAACAAAAAGGTGTGGCTCCTTCTCTTCTTGCTGCTAATGCTGCTGCTGTTTGCTTCTCTCTATGTGGGGTATTTATTCAGTTAGTTAGTTAGTTAGTTTAAGCTTAAATCTCACTTCATCCCAGGCGAGGAAGCTTAGCTAGTGAGAATGAGAGTAGAGTGGGAGTCTGAGGAGATGGAGTTCAGTAGAAGAGAATGACCCTGGTCAGTGGGTCACTGCAGCTCTGCAGGACAGGAGTTATAGCAGTCTTGGGGTCTTTGGGTCCTTTGAAAAGTGGCCAGCAAGCTGCTGTTGAATTTAATGTCGAAGCCAAGTCAGTGCCTCCAGCCTTCATCGCTGTGTGCTGTTTCATGCACTGTGTTTTAAAATTAGTGTTTAGCACCTCTGCCCTCCTCCTTGGATTATTACAAGGCCTTATTCCTCACACTTTAAAAAAGATTATATTTTGTACTTTTATACTTCAAATTCTGTTTCATGCTTTAATACTTTAACTGGTGATGTCTACCAATGTGAATCATTCTGAGGACTTAGTGAATATTCCACTTATTTGTGTAGTTTTAGCCTTGCCTACTTTAAAACATTACGTTATGAAGCAGGCAGACAGATTAGTTCATCAGAGTTCCAATTTGAATGTGCTGTAGTTTTAAAAGCCTTTGCAAACAGTGATTCCCTTTGCTAGGAATTTCTTGCAGCATATCTGGTCGTCATTGTGGTGAGGTCCCAGCCCTGTCAACTCACATGCTATTTAAGCTCTCAGGCCTTTTCTCCTTGGGGAAAGAGATTTCCACCCTACTTATTTTAACATTATTTTTAGAATGAAATTTGACTTCTTTATTTTGTTTTTCATTTTGTATATTTCCTCTTTGAAGTGGACATCTTGGTATTAGTATTATAATGGCTTTGGGGACTACAGAATAACTTTGAAATTTAATTTTTAATAATTGTGTCTGTTGATTGTTTTTTGTCCTATGGGTATAGGATTTCTATAAAGCCATACAGTTTCTATTAATTATTCAAGTTCATTAGATGCATTAATAATCCACTAACATAGAAAGGTCTTCTATAAGGTAAACCAGTTCTAAGTACAGGTTTTGCTTTGATACCTTAACAATAATTATACTGTGACAGCTGGCATCCCAATATATTAATTTTTGGTGGATACCATTCTTATCTATTTTTTGAAGTTTTTTTTAGTGGTTATTAGAAAACTTAGATTTGCAGTACAAGTAGATTCTAAAGTAAATCTTCTTGATCCCCTCAGACCTGTTCATTCCTAGGATGGTGTTTGGGAGAACTTTATTACTAGAGTTGAAGCACTGATCTGAGTGTGTCTTGCTCTTTTGTACATGTGTTAATACTGTTGGTCACCATCCCATGGGGGTATCAGAAGGGGAACATCTGTAAGAGTCTTTGGAGTACAGACTGTTGTGGGGATGCCTGCCTCTCAGGGCAGGAACAGGTGGTGTAGTACTCCTCTCTAAAATGTGAGGTGATTTGCCTCAGCCTGCGCAGCTTTCTGTTTGGTTAAGTCATTAAGTCTTTCCTTTGGACTTCATTTTTCCGTTTTGGTTTTTTGTATTTGATGGCCCAGACAAATATGGCTCTGACAGCACATTGATGGGTTTGGGGTTGCTTCTAGGTGTGCTTGTAAGTCATTGAAAACCTTCATACCCAACTCTGGCTTGCTTTTTAATTTTTTTCTTTTAAATTTTTGCCCACTGTATTCATGGGGCATGGGCTTTCAGAAAGCAAGAGTGGAAACAGAAAAACTAGGTAGGTGACTGCTGCCATGGTTGAGCGAAGTTCAAAGCCTGAGTTTATTGCTAGTAATAGATTTGGATGAAGGGAGGCATGTGGAATTTATTGTAGGGTTGGAGTTTTTATACCTTGTTGATAGGTTGGGACCAGGGTGACAAGGAATTGAGGGCTAACCTGTGCCCTGACTGAGCTGAGGAAGGATGGGAGACCAGGTTATTTTGTTTATATGTTTATGTATATGTTTGTTTGTGGTGGTACATTTCCCAGAGCCTCATAGTTGCTCAGAAAATGCTCAGCTACTGAGCCACACCCCTAGCCCTAAGGTCTGGATTTGCTGAGATGCTTAAGACTCCTTGGGGTGAGTTTTGCTAGGAGACTTGACCTGTTTAAAAACCTTTGCTCATCTGTAAAATGGGAGGCTAAGCTAGAATTTATTTATTTACTTGATTTTTCAAGGCAGGGTTTCTCTGTGTAGCCCTCGCTGTTCTGGAACTCATTCTGTAGACCAACCTGGCCCCGAACTCAGAGATCTGCCTTCCTCTGCCTCCCGAGTCCTAGGATTAAAGGCGTGCTCCACCACTGCTCAGTTTAGAAATTATTTAAAGGTCTTATGTTTAGCATTTTCTGAGCAGAGATTAATTTTAGGATGTTTTATAGAGATCCTAGAGAAGGTCTTAGCAAGGGAAGACACTGAGCACATGTGGCTTGATGGGAGAGATTCCTCTCACCGCCCTCCATAGGAAACACCACCAATTTTTGATTTTCTTGATGTCATAGGGTAAATAAGCTGTTGGTTCTCTATGAAGGATGATGAGATACGAAATTTTTAGTTGCCAGTATCAGCATTTCTGCTTGTAATTCAGCATATTCATTGTCATGCTTACTGTGTTGGGTGAGACTGTATCATCTCTGGGACCTGTTAGGCTAATTTTGTTTGTTTGTTTGTTTAGCAAAAGCAGACATGTGTCGATTTAAATTCCACATCAATGTATTTGGCAAGTGGAGGCCTAAATAACACTGTTAATATTTGGGATTTAAAATCAAAACGAGTTCATCGGTCTCTTAAGGTAAGCAGATATTTTTTAAATATTTATAGAATGAATGGCTCATACTCTGTTTGGAATGGTTACCCTTATATTGAAGTGAGACTTATTGAGGAATGCAGGTGCTATCTAGCTTAAACTTTCCCTCATAAAAATTACTGACACATGTTGCATTTTCCTTATTATTATTATTATTTCACATATCAAGTATTTCTCCTATTTTGAATGAACTACTTCCTTGGTTTTTCTTTCTCTGAGGTGTAGTTTTATCATCAGTGGTTTTTATTTATTTATTTTTAAGGGTTTTGGGAAAGTGTGTGTGGTTCTGGAGTTCGGTAACCAGAGTTGAACTTGGTAATGAAGTAATTCTTAAAATAATTCACTATGTAGAATCCATGTTCCCTTAGGTAGTTCTTTCTAGGTTTAGAAATAAACATTCATCTCAGGAAGGTCTGTGGTTAAGACTTTCTTAACTCTACTTTTTCCTTTTGCAATATTTAGAAGGGGAACTACAAAGTTATTTGAGTTTGTCAGATTTAATATGAAACATGTAAATAGCTGTATATTCATACTCTTTTGCCTACACAGAGAACTTCCTTTACCTGTTGCCATGTGACAGTAATGGTTTACCTGCTCTCCTGTCATCCGTCTCCAGACTGTTGGTAGTAGATACCAGACATTGTCCTGTACATCTTAGCATTGTTGAGTTCATTCTGAAGGTTATTAAGTAGAACTAAACTTTGAAGACTTGACTGTGGGAAAAGACAGGTTGCTGCTAATGAAGTAGGTAGCTTTTGTCGAGTTCCTTAATGTGCGAGCCATTGTGCTTGTAAATGCTGCTTGTTTATTTTAGTAACTGCAGAGCAGCAAACATTCTCATGTGCAGATGGAGAAACTGAGTCAGATGTTAATGAACTGGTTCTTCGTGAACCTCAGAGTAGTCCCTGCAAGTGCAGACCCTGCTCTGCTCTTTGTATAGTATTTCCATTGTGTACTGTCGGGGTTCACACTGCTTAGATGGAGTCTGCGAGAGCTGAGAGGAGGGGAGTCTTTGGTCCGTCTGTCAGTTCTCTGGCATTCGGTTGGTGCATAGCAGATGTTTCCTGATGATCCATGGCAGTAGTTTCCACAACTGGAATTAGGGAGACACCTGCTCCTTTACAAAGTGGCAGAACTCCTATTAGATGACACACTCTTAGTTCCCTGTGACAACAATGCACAGGGATGTTTCTTATTTCTTTGCATCTAGAGGGAATGTTTGAAAGATCTTTGGATAAAGTTAGGTTGTGAGTGTGGTGTCCTAGCCACACTAGTCTTGATAATCCATTAGTTATTTTGTATCAAGTTGAGTATATTTATGTCAGTAAATAACAGAACACTATATTGTTAAAAAGAAAAACAAAAACCCCACCCTTTAGGTCAGTGTTACATGTTCCTGCTAAAAATCTCTGATTTGATGTTTGGGAACACTCTTTGCGAACTCAGTTTCTTCAAAGTCTTGAACTTTTCGTTCCCTCAGAGTAGATGCTGTTCATATTTGGTAGGCAGTCAGTGTTGGAAGGCCATGGGCTTTGGAGTTTAACTTGGAGTCGAATACTTGTTGTCTCTTAGCACATATATAAGATAGCACCAGTCTCCTAATTTTTCGTTGTATTATGAGCCTCATCTGTAAGTGGGGCAAATGACATTGATTTTAGGATTTTTACAGATTAACTAGATGGCCTGTTAGTCTCAGCCAGTGGGAGCAGCTGCTGTCTGATGGCTCAGATGTTTCTTTGCTTTTCTCCCACTTGGTCATGTCTGGTTTTCTTCCTTTCCCCATAACTCACCTTTGCTTTTGTTTGTTTGTTTGTCATTTGAAATAAGACCTTGCTGTATAACTCAGGCTAGCCTAGAGCTCTACGTAGTACAGGCTAGCCTCGAGCTCATGATCCTTCTTAGCGCTGGGATTACATGTGTGTACTGCCACTCCCCACTCTTATCCTTTAAGGTTGGACTTAATTTTATGTTTTTCTCTCAGTTCATTTGACAGTGATACCTGTTTTTCTTCTTTGATCCCTTGATGCCACTGTTTAGTTAGCATTTGTTCTATCATTTTGGTGCTAATTTCAGTACCTTTAGTTGAACAGTAATACTCGAGCAAACATTTAACTTCAAATTAATGTTATCTATCAGTGGAAGTCAGTTCTCTAAGGTGAACATTAAGTTAGCCTTCTAGAATGTTTATTGTTTCAGAGTCCGTGGACATGAAATACTGCCCTGAACACTGTCTTCTGAGGAGACTCCACGTGGATTGTGTGGTTTCCCAATTGGCTCAGTAGTGTTGTGTTTAAGGAAAATATTAGCGCAGGTGTTGATTGACAGCTGTGCTCTTTTCTGTTCATCAGAGTGTGGGGTTAATGGCTGCTGTTCCTGTATTCGTTTCCTTCAGGATCATAAAGCTGAAGTCACTTGTGTGGCATACAATTGGAATGATTGCTATATTGCTTCTGGGTCTCTTAGTGGTGAGATTGTTTTGCACAGCGTAACCACAAATACATCCAGTACACCTTTTGGCCATGGAAGTAATCAGGTACGGTATTTTTTTTTTCCAAATTTAAGTTGATTAATTATATTTTGAATTACTTTACATAAAATAAGTTTAAATTTTTAACATTTAAAAATTGATTTATCTTGTTTGAAGATGTCTAACTAATTTTTAATGACAGTGTTTAACAAAGATAAAGTAAGCTAATATATACTAGAATGCTTATATGAATTTACTTATATAGTTAAATATTTGATCTTTTGATACTATAACTTTATAACAAAATGTAACTATTTGCTAATAATACACTCTTAAGACTAGGATTTTAATCTTTCCATGGCATTTCTGTTGCAGAAGTGTTGTGCAATTCAAACTATTGCCCTGTAAAGACAGGTACACACATGAATACTGTCATGTATAGGCCATTATTTTATTTAGATGAAGTCAAGTAAATTTTGGGGAAAAAAGTTTTTTTAAGCATGTGGTAGTTAAAAGAATCAAATCTTACTCATACATTTCAGGTAAGTACAGAAATCTTTAGGGACACTTTTAAAAAGAAAAAATTAGTCAATTAGATATTTTCCTTGGTCAAAAAAATTGTTTAATTTTTTTTCTTAAAAGCATGAGAAATGTCTTAATGAATCCACTCTTTGGCTGACATTCTTGAAAATTTTTAGAGATGATTCCAGTAAGGTAGATCTTTTAAGGTAGATATGTTGTGTTTAGTCTCAGAGGGATGAGAGGTAGCCATGTGAGCTCTTTATTCTGGACTTTTTATTCTCACCTCTTTGGCCACAACTAGTATTGGGTAAAAGACAAGAGATCTTTGTTGCTGGAAGGTTTTTTTTTTAATTGTTATTTTAATAATATGTGCTACTTGAGGAAAATTTAAAGGATACTTAATTGGACAGGCAAATAGCACCTTTTGAGGTCCATGTGTGTGAGGAATAAGAGAGCTATATACACAAGCTGTGAGTTGGGGGAGTGGTTTAGAAGAGTTGAGAAAATCAGGACTATAGGAGGGACCATAGAGAGAGAGAGTTGGATTTTACTGTGACAGTGTGACAGAGCGGCTCCAGTTGCTGCTCTCTGGTTTGTTAGAGTTAGGTCTCCACATGTGTACATTATAATGGGGACCACAGCTTATGTCTTTGTCTGCATCCATACCCAGCTTTGCACCTTACCTGGGTAAAGACACTCAATAAACATGTGGCTGTCTGAACATATTTAGAAATTACTGAGCTTTTAAGAGGCTGATCTAGAACTCTGGGAGAAAGGGTGTTTCATGTGGAGGTGATGACAGCAATAAGGAGGAAGGTACATAAGGGATTTGGTGGAGGGAAGGAGTAAGAACAGGCTAGGAGGTAAGAGTGCAGTGTTGGCCGGGACTGGGTACTGTCCATATGCAGCGTGTGGCTTGTTCTTGACAGCGTTTAAACGTCTGGGTGTTTCTAACAAATCCAGTGCGAGAATTAGAATTGCTGAACAACAAATCCTTTCGAGATGACAGTGCTTTCCAGGTTTTATGGATTAATGCTTTTAGTTTTCACAGATAGGTTCTTTAGAACATTAATATTGCTGTAAAAACCAACTATGTTTTATCTCTGTTTTCTCTTTATGTGTGTTTTGGTCATCTAAAGCCTAAACCTACTGTAAACAATCACACCTTGGTCAGACTTACATCTTTGTAAGGAACTAGAGTAATGTGTTTCTTCTCTTGTGTTTTGTATTAAGGGCATAGGATATTCATAAGCTTGTATGAATAAAAAGTATAAAAAAAGTGTATGAATTTTTCAAAAGCCTGGCTTTTTACATACAAATTAGATATGGCCCTGTGTAGTCACATATGTCTGCTTCCTGTATTTTGCTAGAGTCTTATTGCCAACATAGAGGACTTGCTACTATTTGCTGTTTTCCACGCAGTGGTCAGTGAGTGGCACTGTGTTCTCCTCATACAGCCTTTGCTACTATTAGTATGTTTTCTCAGATTACAGTTGGAAAGGTATGGTTCTGGGACTTCGGTTCACAGAGTGGACTGACTGGAGGGTCAGCTGCTATTGGAGCCTTATTTCCTCTTGGCTCACTTTCTACTTGGTAGAAAGTTGTGAATGATTATATAAGATGGAGAATCTGAATCTTCTGAGTACCGTTGCAAGATGTATTAATTTAAGAGCATGGCAGTACTAAAGTCTCCTCCAGTAGCTCTGACCTCTCCAGCCATGGGTTCTTAGCCAAGTTTTCAGTATTAGGCATGAGTTCCCTCCTGTTGACTGGGCCTTCAGCCCAATTAGATGACTTCTGTGTTACCCCCAAGATAGAAGTTGTGGTGTTCTGCGAGGCCCATGAGTATTATGGTTCACAGGCTTACCGCCGGGTGGGACTGTGGGTTACTCTTCTCCCGTGTTCCAGGACTGAGAGTAAGTCATCAGGGAGGAGCCTTCCAGCTTCTCTTGATACCAGCTTGATTCCTCAAGTCCTGGAACAGAAATATGAGGCATCTTACCTTCAAGTTGTAGAAGGGAGTCAAGGGCAATGGTGCGAGCCTATATTGTTTTGGGGGGCGTTTGGACTTTCCTGATCAGTGATCAAAAGGAAGTTTCTCATGCTTAGTACTGAGGTTTTGTTTGGATAGTCTAGACCAGTGGTTTTTAACCTTCTGAATGCTGTGACCCTTTAATACAATTCCTCATGTGGTGGTGACCTCTAACCATAAAATTATTTTCATTGCTACTTCATAACTGTAATTTTGCTACTGTAATGAATCATGATGGGAACAGTGTTTTGCGATGGTCTGGGGTGACCCCCTTGAAAGGGTTGTTCATTCCCAAAGGGGTTGCTAATCACAGGTTGAGAAATACCGGGCTATGGCTCTTGTGTTTTGTATTAGGGGCATATAACTTCATAAACTTGTATGAATAAAAAGTATGAAAAAACTTATATGAATTTTTAGAAAGTCTGGCTTTTTTACCACCTAAAGTAGCATAACTTCATTTGGGGTGTGTGTGTGTGTATGTGTACATATACATATTTATGTAAATTTAGGTAAACATAAAATAATATGATTTGCTGTGACCTTTTCAAACATCTTTAGTGTTATTTTATCCCCACCTCTTTCCTCCTCTGTATTATCCTTTCTCACCAGTTAAGACCTTCCATTCCATTGTCTCCCTTTCCCTCTTCAAAGCTCTGAGGTCCTCCCACCCCACCCCCTGTAGAATTCCTTCTCTCCCCTCCTCTCTGGTCACAACTAGTCACAGGTAAAACACTAGATGTCTTCAGGTGTGCAGCAATTGAATTTTGATTTTAGATTTTTGATTGATTAGTTTTATCAGAAAACCGTATGAAGTTTATCTTCTTGTTTAGGAAACCAAGAATGCATACAGCTCATGTGTAGTGCCAGTCCAGAGCAGTCAGAACCTGAGATGTTCCTGGGCATGTTGCCTCCTCCTAGGGCAGCCTGTACCTCTTAGTGGGCATTGCATTTACTTGGCAACACTAGGCTGAGATCAGTGAATGAGTGTTAGGGGCTGTTAGGAGTGTT
>LOEQ01000121.1:247264-260092 GCA_001685075.1 Bramus lutescens | reverse complement strand
TCATCAACTTAGACCATGAAACCCAATGTGGACAAGTTCAACAGAACCACCATACACAGGCTGCCCATGCATGCTGCATCATTGCCAGGGCATACATTTCATTCAATTTCACATTAGAATGTTACAAATAAATAGAAAATCTTTCTGTAACTTAACTCTGTTCTTCCCATCATTTGAGTTTTTATTATGAAATTGTTTTGATGACTGTTCCTCCTATTGCCTCCAGGTATGGCACTAGGATTTTAGGTCATCATAAATTAAAATTGATTTTTTTTCACTCAGAGAATATTAAGATATTGGGGTTATCTATATATTCTTTGAAATTTGCGGGATCAAACAATTTTTTTAAAGTTACATGTTCTAGAATGTTGTTGCCTACTTTTTTTTCATTGTTATTTCAGAGTTTGGAAGTTATATTCAGTTACAGGGATTTTTTTGTGTGTGTGTGAGATGTTTTCCTTTTTGACTTGCAATTACTTGGATTATAATAAGAAGGAAATTGGAGATGTATAGTTTTTATTGGTATATACTTATTTTTAATTTTAAAATATTTTTAAATGCATCTTTAAATATTAGAAATTTTCTTTCTGAAAAATTGTCTTTGATAATTATGGTGTGCCCACTGTCAGATATTAAGAATGCAAAAGTGAGAATCTTCCCCCAGTGGCTGTAGTTTCTCTGGAATAAGTACATTGCATCCTGATAGGATGACTGTGTGTTTAATGTGAGTTAATTCATTCACGATTGGCCAAGAGGGCACGGCAGGCAGGGGAATTTGGTCCTATGACAGCCACTGGACTAAAGGAGATGTATGAACGCAGCAAATGCAGAAGCCAGCCTGTCTCCTGCTCCTCAGCTTGTTGTTGCTATGCGGTCTGAAAGCTTTGGTTTGTGACTGTTCCCCATCTCTGGGCATGCTTGCCTTTTCTCCTACCTTCACATCCTCAATCTGTTCTCCTTCCCCCTTCATCATGTTCAGTATTTATGTACCAGACTTTTATTTGCTTTTTAATTGTCCTGGTACTTTTATTCGGACTTGTTTTTTATTAGTGCTTTATTTAGACAGTTGCACAGGTTATGTGTGGTCTGCCTTAGTCCTTTCTCTCTGAGTCCTCTTATTTTTCAGTGCATAGTTAGGTTTTTGAGCACTGCATAAATATTTATGGCCTAATAGCAAAACTGTCTAGATAACTGCTGAGTCTAGTGGAAATAAAATGATATTGGAAACACAGAAAGGGAGCAATTTTCTTGGGCAAATTTAGAAAGGTATTGCTGAAGAGATTTTTGTTTTACATTGGAGTGTGTGGGAACAGCATGAGCAGAGACATGGCTATCAATTCTAAGAATGTCTGTGGAGAGAAGGAACTGGCCAGAAAGGAGAGCGGAAGGCAGCTTAATGAAGGACTCCACACAGTAGTTAATAGGAAGTTTTTAAGCATAGGATCACTGTGGTCGTACTTATTGCCTGCTTATCCGATCATCTGCCTGCTGATTAGAATGATGGGCTCAGGCTCAGGCCTTCCTTTCAACCTGATGAGGACCTGAGTCCTAGGCAGACTGTTCTCTGCTTCGCAGTTGCTGCCACCTCTTTGCATTGCCGTGCTTTGTTTTATTGAATCAGTTCCTGGCCTTCTCTAAGTTAGTTGTTCTGTTTCTGCTTCCAGTGGGTCATATACAGCTACTTCTGTCATTGTGGGCACGGAGGGGGCAGTGTGAGGGATCCAGCCATTTCCTTTAGCTCTCATGGTAGCTCCTCTCTGTGAAGGCCATACAGCTTCAGAGGCTTAGTTCCCGCCTTGAGATGTCATATGATCTGTGCTTTAGGGACTCTTTCAACCCTGTGTCTTTGCTTCTCCCTTCTTTTTAATGTAAGCACCTGGTGAAGGTCTGGGGGAGGAAGTTGGTCAGTGCAGACTGGACAGCGGAGTTCTTGGGATTCTAAACTCTGGCCAGTCTCCAGTTGGCTATTAAAATCTGAGGAATCTTTGCTAGTTCTCTTCACCTTCTCGTGCGGAGCTCCTCCTGCACATGCTCAGTCTAGAACCTTGGGCCTCTTTCTTTCCCAGGAAGAACTTGCCTTTTAAATTTAGTTTAAATTTCTTTGCATTTGTTACTCTGGATAATTTTAACAGAGTTTTTAGGTGACCAGGCTTGTTTTTGATATTAGCGTTGAGAGGTAGCACCCTAAGTGATCTTTCCAGGTTTCCATTGGTCAGTCAGGTGCTTGGCTAGCTGTCTCTCCACAGTGACCCATTCTTTAAGAAGGGGCGTAGCACACTGAGAGATAGAGGAGGATGGCTGGGCTGACAACCTGTTCAGCCCTTTGTGTGACTTTAGATGAATTAGACCTGCTCTGTCTCTGTGTCTATTGACAAAATACCAGTTATCACCGTGAAGATGAATAAGTTACTAAATTTTTATATTAGTCAGTGTCCTGCCAAGGACGCAGTAACATCACTGCACCCTAGCATACCTGTGGTTAATACCTCATCATGTAAACAGGGAAGATACTTTGTGAATGGTCCAGGGTTGTTACATTGTTGCAGTTCTAACAGATTTATATTCTTCCTAGGGAAGCGTGCCATAAAGACATTGTGAATTTGCAAGTGGAGATGATTAAACAGTTTCATATACAGCTGGTAAGTATAGCACATAGTGTATTAAAGAATGTAGAGTCTATGGATCTGAGGGAAAATTCATGTAAAAACCAATACATTTTTACTTAGTTGTTACAGCTAATTGCCAAGATAAGTAAGCTTCAGACATTTTAACCAAGTGAAGTAGATCTTAGCTGCTCACCTACTTTTGAACTTGTTAAGGCTTCTTTCTCACAGATTTGTTTTTTGATGGCTAAGCAAAAAAGATTCCCAAGTGTGTGACTGTAAATCTTGCAAATATTTAATTTCTCTGGTAATATTTATAGTTAAGTCCAAGAAATACCATTTAGCTAGTTAATTGAGCACAAAGGAAGTGACAGCTGAGTGTGTGTAAAACACAGCTTGCTGAGTAGTGTGCTCAATTAATAATCTAAAAACCGCTCCCCTTTTCCAGAATGAAATACACTCTTTGCTGGAAAGATACTCAGTGAATGAAGGATTGGTGGCTGAAGTGGAAAGGCTGCGAGAAGAAAACAAAAGACTACGAACCCACTTCTGAAGACTCAGAATACCTTAATTTTTATGATTGGGAAGTTTCTGGCAACTAAGAATGAAATAGAGTCAGTATTGTTTTCATGGCCTTGACAATGGGTTTTGCACCAGGCACTATTCCATCTCTATCAGACATATTTATGTTTTTATATTAAAACTGCACAGAATACTTTCTTCCTAATAGGGAAGTGAACAGGATCTTTATGTTCTGAATGCCTTAGCTATACACTAAGTGCCCTTTGCCTAAGAGAAGAAAATGTGCGTGTAAGGCTGGGTTTATGTTTTACAAATGACTCTTTAAAATATATTTTTGATGGACAAATTATATTCCAAATTTTCTTTTTAGGTAGCCAGTGTTCAAAACATTGGTATACCTTCTATTTTATGAAGAAATAATTTTAGAGCGGCAATTGGATTTTTTCATGTTGCTGATTAATCATTATCTTGTTAACTGATGATGTCAGGTCTGACTTATTTATTGTTCAATGTATGATGCTTGTATTTTAAAACTTTGAGTTGTACAGATACATGGTACCTTTGACATTTCTGTTTCTGAGGGCTCCCTATTCTGATTTCCGACCTTTACACTTGATAAACTAATAAGGTTTTGGAAAATTCAAGGGCTATACATCGGATTGTCTAATGGATTGATGGTATGCAAAATCATGCTATAAGGTTTTAATAATCACCGTGGCTCAACTTATAATCAATGAAAATTTATTGTAAGGTAATAAATATTACAATATCATTGCCATTTTTCTCACAAGTAAAAAGCATAGATTATTTTTCTGTGTTTTATACCATTAACTTTCTCTAATTATAGTATGCTACAGATAGTATTTTTCTATTACTAGCCTTACCATAGCGTTATTTATATAGGTTCATCGTGGAAAGAATTTACACATCGGCAGCAGCTGGGCATGCTCATCCACCTGCTGTGATCCGTGGTTTGATAGAACTCAACTAGGAGAGCTACTCATCTATTAATATTCTTGTTGCCTCTCGCCCAAAGATTTCAACTGTGTACTTTGTATATAGGTCTGTTGCCCAATTTTACTTTCTGGGATCAAAATATTTACTAAGATGTAGCTTAGTTTGCTAACTTTATGGGTTTCTAAAGTGATGGAGGCTTAAGGATATATGTAATAAATACAAACCTATGAATAATTATTTCCAAAAGCAAAACAGGAATATGGCTTTTCCCAGGTGACTCAAAGATGCTGCGATCTTTTCCTAGCGGATATGGCAGCATTATGACTTGTAACAAGTTTCCTTAACTGTCACTCAAGCAAGGTTAGAATGCAGAAGTACTTTGTCTATATGCTGTATTTTTATCTATTAATATTTTCCTACTTCCTTTTTCTATAGGTGTATATATTGTATATTAAAAGGCTCTGATGAAACAGTTTAGTAATTTTATGTGTATAGGTGAAACACTTGTCATGGATTTAAACACTGAGTACAGTAAATAAATTTTTTTTTGTTTTCAAAGCATAGAAGATTTGAACTTGAACTTTCTGCCTCTGGTTGAAATGGAATAACAAGGATCACCTTACCTTCCCATTTGAAATTTGTAAACAAAAGGCATGATGTGTAAAATAGTTACTATATATTAGCAATAGGTCCTATAACACTGTCATCCCTGAGAGGCACTTGGAATACTCAGGGTAACAGATGACAACAAATTGCTTAAAGCCTGCAAGGAAAAGTAAAATAGAAGCTGAAGAAAGAGGGCACAGAAGGAAAAGAACGCCATGGCAGAGTGTCGTCCAAGTTCTGAAGGTGGGTCTGCAGTTCAGATTTATACTCAGTGAAAGTGTTTTTCAAAGATGAAAATGAAATAAAACTTTTTCTTTAGACCTAGAAAGAGTTCCACCACAAGGAGAGGGAGTGGCTGGAAATGTTCAAGAAGAAAAAGGATACTCTAAAAGTTGTAACTACTCAAAGAAACAGACCAAAAATGTAAATTACTAAGGACATTTCTCATTTTTCAAAGGTAAATGTAAAATGTTACCGTGTTCTTAACCGAGGTAAAGCTGACATATGGGCTATAGTCAAGGTTGGGAGGTCGTAGTGAAATACCCTGCCCTGAGTTGTTTACACCAACTGAAGCAGGATGACAAGACCTGGAAGTAGACTGCATAAAGGAGAATGTCAACTGTCATGGAAAAATGATAAGATACAACCATAAAAGAGCAACAAAACCCCAAATGGCCTGGGAATGACTAAATGGGTAGTCACACACACATTGATGGGCACCAGAGTTTGAATACCTAGGACCCACAGCAAATCAGCAGGGCATATCTGTAATGCTGTGGCGTCACTGTGAGGTGTGAGGCAGAGACAGAACCTCTAGAAGGCTGTGGGCCAGTTGGATGGACTGACGTACAAAAGACCCCGCCTCAAACACTGTGGAAGGCGAAGACTAACACTACTGATTGTCTTCTGACCTCCGCACGTGGCCTGGGGCACATGCATGCCTGACTAATAAACACTAAAGCACGCACATACCCAAACCCAAAAGAAGGTAGTTGAAAGGGTAAACAAGTTATGGGACAAATAGAAAATAAACAGCAAAATGGTAAATTTAAAAACATATCTAGAATTACATTAGCTATAGGTTGCCAGAGTTACTTTTATTATCAGATTGAATCTTTTAGCCTCACTGTACTGAACATAAATCTAGTTTAAACATGAATATATAAACTTTAAATATGAAAAATAAAGTGAATAGTGTATTGAGTTAGATGCAAATGAGATTCTGGAGGGTAGGCTCAGTGGTTAAGAGAACGTACTGCTCTTCCAGGGGACCCAAATTTGGTCCCCTGTTAACACCTTGGATGGTTCACAACTTCTTGTAACTCCAGCTCCAGAGAATTTGATAACCTCCTTTGGCCTCTGCATTCATTCTCTCTCTCCCGCAACTGTCTCCCTCTTCCTCTTAAATAATTAAAGGTAAATCCTTAAGAATTGTGGGAGCCACACTATGTAGTATTTGTAGAGGAATGTGTACCATCAAAAGTTATTTTAGGAAAGGAAAGACTCCTGTATTAGCTGACCTCAGCGTCCACCTGCAAGTAGAAAAATATGTGAGTCCCCAAATGAGAAGAAGAATAGAAAAAAGAACGGCAATGGAAACAAAATCAATGTGTGCGGGGGGATAGTGAAGTAAAGAGCTAGTTCTCATCAATAAAACTGATAAGCCACCAGCTACACTACTGAGAAAAACAGGCATAAATGATCAATGTCAGGAATAAAACATCACCTACAAGTATTTGACAAAAATGCCAAGTATGAAAACTGATGAATTCTTTCATGTATTTAAAGAAAACGCCCAGTTCTGAACAAGTGTTTGCAGCATTGGATAACCAGAGTTTGATGCCCAACTCACAAAGGCCAGCATCACTCTGCTGCTCAAAGAAGATAGCATCCTGACATAAATGCAGGCAGTTCCACATCACATTTTAGTAGTTCAAATCTAGCAGTCTGTTTTTTTTTTTTTAAAAAAAAAGGATACAGCCAAAGGAGATTCTCCAAGAATGCAAATTTGGAATAATGAGGAAATCTAACAGTCTATCACAAAGCAAACATTCTTTTGGTAGGTGCAGAAACAACGTTTGACAAAGTCTTCACTCCTGATTTAAAACTCAGATGTAAGTGAATATTCCAAAAAAATCTCATTATGTAAGCAGCAATTAATGAGAAAATTACGTGCCACTTAGAATAGCATAAAAATGTGAGCTAGTGAGGGATAGATCTGATAAAAGACTTATACAGTGCATTCTCCAGTGAAAAGGTAAATTTTAGTAGTGTGGCATGCACATTAGGGGTTGAAAGTCTCCGTACTGTGCGATGTCATTTCTCACATTGACATGTATTCAACAGAATGACAGTAAGAATGTTACCCGTCTTGTTAGGTAGTATCTGAAACTGCCCTTAAAATTTTGAAGTCCAAAATATTTGAGTAACCAAACAACCTTGGAAAAAATAGCACATTAGTGTTTGCATTTCATAATTTCTTGTTAAAAGACAACCAGCCGTAAGTATAAATACAGTCACACCAATATGGTAAAGTCCATAAGTGGATTCTCATACCAGTACACACACTCGTACATATGCCAGGGAGAGTCCACTAGAGATAAGAGATAACACAGTTGATAGCCAATTATAAGTCTTCATTGCATTTGGCTGGAACTACACTTGGTATTTGGGACCTAAGTTAGCACTAGGCGATTGGTGGGTTTTTCAAGGCAAAAACTATATCCTGATGGTTGATTTGTCAGCTGCAATGAGAGGTTTTACAAAAGCAAGCAGCTTAACAGAAGCTAAGATAAGTTAGCTGGAGCATCTTGACCTCAGATTCCTCAAACAGGGTAATTTTCTGTGGGTCTTCCTATCAAATGAATCAAATTCTAGTTAACTCTAAAATGGCCTCAGCAAGTATACAAGATGAAGGAACCTCCACAGTGTCTTGCCTTTTCATACATAATCCTCAACTGATTTTTGACATAAGAATAGAAATCAATAGAGAAGGTTATACTTTGTTTTTGTTGAATAAGTGGATATCTATTTGGAACAAAAGTTGTGAGACATACTTTGTACTATATAAAAGTTAACTAAAA
Source organism: Bramus lutescens (assembly GCA_001685075.1). Lineage (NCBI taxonomy): Eukaryota > Metazoa > Chordata > Mammalia > Rodentia > Cricetidae > Bramus > Bramus lutescens. The sequence goes on along the minus strand of LOEQ01000121.1, from coordinate 252,321 downwards.
TAGATTGAACCATGTAATTTTTAAATTGAAAGATAGTTATAGAAGATAACATAAGGCAGAGGTCTTGAGCTTTTCTAATTTTGAATACATCACCAAAACTTTTGAAAGAATTGTTAACTTGAACTTGAGCAACAATTAATACAATCTTTGAAAAATACTCCAAAAGAGATTTAAAACACTATGCATAATGGAAAAATGGCATATCCTTCTTGCATTCCATGCAAGTTTCAAAGTGGACAAATGATTTAGATTGGCACTTTGACAGTCATGTGGGAAGGCTGCAAATGTGCCCATGGGAAGAGCTGTGTAATCTCAGTTGTCAGAGAAATGCAAACCAAGCCAGGAGATGCAACTGTATGCTTATTTAAGTACTGAGACCTAGAAATTCAGCTTGATCTTGGGTTGGTAAGGAAGTGGAACAACTGTGATTTTACCACTCTAAGAGTGGTACAGCCATTTTTGTAAACACCTTAACAGTTTCTCACATCCATAGGTCACCTCCCTTAGCCATTCTGCTCGAGACACTTTAAGAACACTTGCACAGGAATGGTCCCAACAGCTCCATTGTAATATCCAAAATCTGGAAGCCATTCAAATACTTGTCAACAAATAAAGGAATAAACAAATCACCGTATATGTAATGGAGCTCTACCCAGCTAATGTGTGGGAAGTCCTTCTGTATATGTGTTGCTTTTATTAGCTAATGAATAAAGAAGCTGCTTGGGCCTATGGCAGGGCAGAATAGAGCAAGGCGGGAGTTCCAAGCGAAGATAGAGGAGAAAAGAAGGCAGAGTCAGAGATGCCATGTAGCTGCCCAAGGAAATAGACTCCAGAGAACCTTATGAGCCTTGTGGTGAAACAGATTAATAGAAAAGGGTTAATTCAAGATGTAAGAGTTAGCTAGAACTATGCATGAGTTAATTGGCCAAGCAGTATTTTAGTTAATACAGTTTTTATGTGATTATTTCGAGTCTGGGCAGCCGGGAAACGAACGAGTACTTGCCACCTACACAGCTATGTGAAGGGAGAACCCTAATGTGCAGTAATGTGGATTGACTGCAAATATATCAATAGAAACCAGTGTTATATGCCGACATGCAGTTCTAGGAAATGCAAACTTACTTGGCAACAATCAGTTTTTCTGAACATTGGGGAGTAGGGTAAGAGAGGGTTACCAAAAGGTCACAGGAAGACTTCTGTCACTGATGACTGCATTATTTGGGTTTTGATGATAGAATTGATGCCAATACTTTCCAAATTACGTGCTTCTATAATGAATAACTTATTTTAATGTCAACTGCTTCAGCTTATTATTTTCAAGACAAGGTGTACCTAGGCCTGGTTTGCCTCAAATTCCATATGAAGCCGAGGTTGATCTTGAACTTTGCCCTCCCATGTGCCACCAACAAAAGGGACCAATTCTAATGTATGGTGCAAGTATGTTGAAGTTACTTATAAATCCCGCCCCTTATACCCTTACTATTGTTCAAAATATGAAATAAACATAAAGTGAAAGAATAATTTGATGTCAGCTTAGCACTCAGATCTTAGTTTGCTTTCCTGTTGTTTTTAATACTGTAACAAAAGTATGTCAAGGGCGATAGGGCCTACTTGACCTCAATTCCAGGCCACAGTCTGTCATTGCAGGGAAGCAAGGCGGCTGGCCAGAACTGGGAGCAACTAGTCATATCCACCATCGAGAGCAGAAAGAGAATGTATGTTTGCATACCTGCTAGTGCTCAACTCACTCTTTCCTTTTTTATTCAACTGGGCCCCAAGGATGGGTCTTTGCACCTCCATTGATCTAATTAAGAAAATCATTCACAGGCATTCCCACAGGTCAACCTCATTAAGACTCTTATCCAGGTGATTCCAGACTCTGTCAAGTTGGCAGAACTTCACAGAACCAACCCTCGCAGCATCTGTGAGGAGAGCCATCCTTACCCTGGTAAGCATCATATACAGACTATGTCTGCAGATAATAGTTATTAGGGACTGTAGGAATTTGTAGTGTTAAGGTAAACAAGTTGATTGAGAATTTCCATATAGTAAATAAAGGGAGCAAAATAATGAAGTTTACCCAGGATGAAATTTATTTTTCTGGTTTCTGAAAATTTGAGTAGCATTTTGGTGGTAGTCACTTAAGTTCTAAACAGCTGAACTTGACTATTCGACAGTTTCGAGTTCATCAACATTACATCAACATTAACTACCTTAATGTTTTTTTCTCACCTCATATGTATCTATAAATGCTTATTTATTGATGAGCTGAGTGTTTTGAGTACAGAAAATCAGGAATTTCTCTATGAGGTTGATGTATTTTCCTAGGAGATTCAGACGGTTGGCACTTAGACATACAGTTTCTTTGATAAATGACAAATCATTACTGAGAAAAATGAAACTGTCAAATATAGTTTTACATGTCCTTCTTTTGTTTGTTCGTTCTAGTCTGTTTATTTTTGAGACAGGCTTGCCTTAAAACATGGGACCCTCTTACTTCAGCCTCCCGAAATCAGAGAGTATAGCCTTCCTGGCTAGGGTGCAGCATTTGCTAAAAAGGTCAAGTCTTGCTGGGGTGGTGGTGGTGCACGCCTTTCGTCCCAGCACTTGGGAGGCAGACACAGGTGTAAATTAGTGAGTTCAAGACCAACCTGGTCTACAAAGCAAATTCCAGGACAGCTAGGGCTTCACAGAGAAACCTTTAAAAAAAAAAACTTAAAAAAAAGTAAAATCTTAACTGTGGTTTGCAGAATGTGTCAGGAATATAGGCAAGGAATCAGAATAATATTTTTATTCAAGATTATCTTCTCTCTGTCTGTCTGTTCCCCTCCCCCCATGTGTATGTGTGTGTATATGTGCATGTGGAGACCAGGGCTTCACTTTATTACTCTTATTACTCTCTGCCATGTTTGTGTTCAGACAGACGCACACTGATCTTGGAGCTCTCTGATTGGCTAGACTGGCTGACCAGTGAGCCCCTGGGATTCTCCTGTCCCCACCTCCCAGTGCTGACGTTAGAGATATGCACAGCCATGCTCAGCTTTTTAATGTGGATGCTGGGAATGCAAAGGCAGGTCCGCATGCTCATTGAATACCTGCCATTATGGATAATGATGTTTGTTAAAGGGTGATAAGAGGCTATGTATTTCATAGAAATAATACTTACTAGTTTGGTTTTCAGTAAACTGTGATTTTTTTTTACCACTTTTGCCATTCAAAAAATTTTTAAATGGAAATATTATATGCTCAACCCAAGCTTGAACCATGTTTTCACACTATGAGAAAATGGCAGCATAAAGAGTAATTATGATATTTTGACCAACTATTGAAATGGGTAACTCATATAGTACTATTTTACCATTTTTCTAGCAGAAATATGCTGGGGAAACTATCTAAAATTGTCTAGACTTAAGGCTTTGAGTCTGAAAGTACAACATCCTCTCCTGGCAATTTATAGGATCCATTTCAGAAATTACTAAGCCTTTTGGTAGAGGGATATTTCTGTGGTCCTTGTTTCAAAGGCTAGGTCCTTTCTGAAGTGGGAATGGTTGCTTCACTGTCATTTAAGGTTACCAACACACTTTAGATTTTCTGATGCCCAAGCCACTGTGGATTTATCACCTTGGATGCAGCAGGACTGGTGTTTGCATCAGGGAAGCCCAGTGTACATAAACAGAGTCATAGTCCACTCCTGTCTTAGTAGTTTCCCTGGTGTATGAGATGCAGAGTGCTTTGGGGGATTAGGTAAAACATAAACATCACTGTTTGTTACTTCCCCATGTCCTCTAAAGGATGTCTCCGTGTTTATACCTACAATAATTCAAAATTAGGCCTACTCTTCTATAACTTTATACTTATCCCGCCTTATGAAATTAAGTTTCCAGATATATTCACATTTGATTTTGTATCGGAAGTACTAATTGATGGATTTTACAGACATAATTTTTGACCATGAAATCATAAGTCATAATACATTTCTATATTTGAAGCAAACTTTGATGTAAAGATAAGCCATGGTTTCTGTATGCGAATGTTGATAAGTTATATTGTTTCTATTGTCTTATTTTTTTACAAAAAATATTTACTTGTATATTAAGGGCTGATGTAAAATTGAAACCCATGCCTTAGGAGTTTAAAGAGGAGCAAATGCAAGGTCAAAATAGCCAGACTAATTCTCCCTTATCTTGTCCTAATGGTGGTATGGGAGGACTTTCTGTCTATGTGTTGCTTTTATTGGTTAATGAATAAACTGCCTTGGCCTGTTGATAGGGCAGAACTTAGGTATGTGGAGAAAACTAAATGGTACGCTGGGAGAAGGAAGGCAGGGAGATAGATGTGCTGGAACCTTGCTGGGAGGCCACGACCTCATGGTGATAAACAGATTAATAAAAATGGGTTAAATTAAGATGCAAGAGTTAGCCAATAAGAAGCTAGAGTTAATGGGCCAAGCAGTGATTTAATGAATACAGTTTCTGTGTGGTTATTTCGGGGCTAAGTTAGCCTTGCGGCCAGGATGAACAAGTGGCCCCTCCTCCAACATCATGGTGCTACTGCAGTAGTTATTAAAGGTAATTTAATATTTATGTGCTTGAAGTTGGACGTGTCCCATGTTAATTTATATATACATATATGTGTGTTATACATACGTGTTTGTGAGTGTGTGTGTGTGTGTGTGTGTACTTATTCATGCCAATGCATGTGTGCACATGTGAAGGCCAGAGAGTTGATGGTGTCTTCCTCAATTGCTTTCCCATCATTTTAGTTTATTTTGAGATGAACTTTCTCACTGAGCCTGGAGCACCATTTTGGCTAGACCAGCTGTCCCCATGCTCCAGGGATTCATCTGTCTCTGCCCTCCAGCACTGGGCTTGCAGACACATGCCACCATGACTGGCGTAAGGGGTTAGTAATCTGAACCCAAGTCCTCATGCTTGGGTGACAAACACCTGATGTAGGAGGGTCATCTGTCTATGTGTTACATTCATTGGTTAATAAACTGCCTTGGCCTTTTGATAGGCCAGCCCTTAGGTGGGTGGAGTAGACAGAACAGAATGCTG
>LOEQ01000121.1:177202-195045 GCA_001685075.1 Bramus lutescens | reverse complement strand
TCTTTCTTTCTTTCTTTCTTTCTCTTTCTTTCTTTCTTTCTTTCTTTCTTTCTTCCTTCCTTTCTTTCTTTTTTTGTGCTGTGTGACAATCTCTTAGGAGGTCTAGCAAGCATTCTGTCACTTAACTGAACATCAAGAGGCATGTGTAGTATGTTGTTAGACACCAACCAGGGTCAGATTATTCTGTGCCTCGTAGAATCTCAACCCTGGGCAAACGGATGTATTTGGCATTGGTGTATTTGAAAAAGGTGGCTGCGTTCCATTGCTTGCACATCTGAAAGGCATCCTGGGCTGTTATTTGAGCCATGAACAAACTGACACTCTTTCTCCTTCCCTGTCAAGCATATCCTGGTCATCACCCCTCTGTTTTGGTAATGATATCAGAGCCCCCCTTTAAAAAATAGACATTTAGAAATAGACATTAGAAATAGAAATAGCGAGCTAGCTATGAACAGCCATCAGGATCCAGGCTCAGTGAGTGAACCTGATCTGGGTAGGATGAGGGCAGATGAGTTCTGAATACAAAGAGAGAGAATACAAGCACGCAGGCCCTGGGATGGGTGCTTGAGAGGGGAGATGGCGGCCACGAAGAAGAATGGGGACTGTGCGGAGGATATGCAAATGACAAGGGAAACTGTAGAATGTTCTACAGTCTTCAGACAATGGGCTCCCTGGCGGTCACCAGCAGGTGGGCTTCTCTGTCAGCTGGCTGGAGTCGCTGGTCACCCTGTGGTTCTGTTTAGCTGGAGGCCCCTTTACCTAGGGTCAGCGGCTTGTCTGTGCGCTTGGCAATGAGAGCATCTTATTTGTGAGGAACTGCCTGCTGGGTGGGCTTGGGCTCTGGAGATGAGGCTCATTACCTGTCACAGTTAAGGGGTCCTGGAGTGTCTGGTTGATGGGTCGGAAGGTCTTTCCGGGCCCCAGAACTGTTTACAGAGGTGAGGATGGGGCAAACATTCTCGTAGAAGTCCCTTCATCAAAATGCACCTTCTACCACGTTTTGTGACAAAGACAGTCATTAAACCAGCTCTGCAATAACTAACAAAAATGAAGCAACTTTGATTTCCAAGCATCGGAGAGAAGAGCATAAAGAAAGCCTTGGAACCTCCCAGCAGCAAGTATTTACCTGGTGCTTGATAACATGTATGATTATCTGCCTTGATTATGGAGGTTGTGGGGCATGAGATCAGGGAGTAGAGCTGAATATATTCTGTTCTACATAACCTTACAGCCAATTATTGCAGAATCTGACCTTGTTAAGACTTGGAGCTGAATGGAAACTCTGAATGGTTTTACAAAAATCCTTGGTAATATAGTCAAATGCTATGGGAAATTTTGCTCATTCTTCTAGCAGTGGAGGTAGAAAAAGCATAATTTTGTGCTGAAATCTTGGCCACCAATATGAATGTGGATCTTACCTATGAGGCTATAGATTCTCTGTAGAAGTATGCCACGTGGGCTAGTGAAAGGGTGGCGATCATGTTGTTGAACTGAGTGACGTCTAGAGGTCAGAGTACCTGGTGGTTCTAGAATTCTAAGTCCAAAGTGGTTAGACTACCATGGAAGAATGAACTATTCTTCTATCCGGCATGTCAGGATTTTCATTGCTGATACTCTATGGTATTGGGGATGGAACTCAGGGACAAGTTAGGCAAGTGTTCAGCTGGTGAGCTACACCCCTAGTTTTGTGTATGCTGTTTTATCTTGCTTGGTATGAGATTCCTGGTGGCGGAGGTGTCTTTATTTTAAGCACTACCTCATTTGCATAAGTCATGGTCAACTTGGAGGACACATATTCTGGGAAGAATTGCCTCCATCAGATTGACCTGTGGGCATGTATGTGGGACATTTTCTTGATTGCTAATTGATACAGGAGGATCCAGTTCACTATGGATGGTGCCCTCCTTAGGCAGGTGGATCTGGGGTCTTTAGAAGAAAGGTAGCTGAATGTGAGGGAGGGAAAGAGCCAGGAAAAGCAGGCTTCCTCTGTGGCTCTACTTCCATTTCCTCTTCCAGGCTCTGGGTTTGAACTCCTATCTTGGCTTTCCTCAGTGATGGACCATAATCTGTGCGTTAATAGGAACTCATTCCTCCACGAGATGTTTTTGGTCATGGTGTCTATTACAATAACAGACAGCAGATGAGTGTCATCTCATTATCTAGTGAGAGCAAAATGAGATCAGGTCAGTTTGTTTGGAAATTCCCTAGGAGAAAATTTGGAGGACAAATGATCCATCTTCAGACAGAATTGAAGACATCAGGTACAGGGCAAAGTATAGGTCACCCTTACCAAAGACATGGGAGGAAGAAAAGGAATGTTTTCTGTCATTGAGTTGTTCATACTTTGAAACCATTGAGCCCTTCTATAATTGCCAGAAAGTGGGGCATTTCTAAATCTCCATCTTTCTGCTATGTTTTCTTCTGTAGTGTCCATCAAGTCTCTTTTTGTTTATAATTACACTTACTAGAATGGCTTTGGAGACTCACACATGTGGTATTCACAAGTATACAGGTAGGAAATCATGGGGTCGTGTCTTTAGTTTTGCAAACCTGCAGATTTGAAGTTGGGCATAAAAGTGGAGATTCCAGCCCAAGTGTAGTTTGGTAACTCCCATACACAGTCTAATAGGTTCCTATTGCTACAGAAAAAGAAAGAAAGAAGGAGAAAGGAAGAAAGAAAGAAAGGAAGGGAGGGAGGGAGGGAGGGAGAGAGGGAGGGAGAGAGGGAAGAAGGAAAGAAAAAGAAAGAAAGAAAGAAAGAAAGAAAGAAAGAAGAAAGAAAGAAGGAAAGAAAGAAGGAAGGAAAGAAAGAAAGAAAGAAAGAAAGAAGGAAGGAAAGAAAGAAAAGACAAGACAGAAAGAGAAGGAAAGTCCCAGGAAAGGGCTGTCCAATGGACTGTTCTTTGGTAATGAAAAGTTGTTACTCTCTTATACAGTATTCAGTACTGTAGCCAGTAGCTTTCTCTATCTATATCTATATCTGTATCTATACCTATATCTATATCCATTGAGTTTGTCTGTCTTACTCAGGAATTGAGTTTTAAATTTTATTTAATTTAAATTAAGCTTAAATGGCTACACGATGCCTCGAGCTACCACCTTAGGCAGTATAGCTATGGGATCAGAACCCTGCTGTTGAGTCTTGGTTTCATTATCTCCTACCATGTGACCTCAGGTGAGCTACCTTCCCTCACTCTGCTTTAGTATCGCAGGCTTTCATGAAATCCAAAGCTCTTACTCTGAATTTTAAAGACTTCTATGATCCAGAGTTTTCAGCTTTATCACGTATTATTCTTTCCCTATGCTCTCTAATTCTACAGTATTTGGCTGCTCTCTGAAAATAGTTCGCATTTTCCACCTATGTTAATAAAAGCTCTCGATTGTAAGTTAAAGAAAATCCAGCTAAATTTATTTAAGAAACCCTGAACTTTTGTCTCTGGTAACACACATAGCTGTCTCCAGTTTTTCCTGTCCACGGGTCCTTGCCCACCTCTATATCAAGCAAAGTGGTTAGGGGTGGAATGTATTGATTAAGAAAGCCTGGTTGTTCACTCTTGCAAAACTACATGGGCAAGGAAGAGTGATATTACTCCTACAAAAGACAGCCAAAATTAAACATAGACAGAACCAGTAAGTAGCAGATATACCTACATTGCTGTCTCCAATCCTTGTTTGCTGATTGTTTAAGTCCACTGATTGCTCAGAATGGTGTCAGCAATGGAGCACTGTCCATGTGAGCTGAGCTCTTCTTACACGAAACCCCTCTGGCTAAAGAGCAGCTACTTCACTACAGATTGTATTGAATGAGGTCCCTTCCTCCATCCGCAGCTCCTAAGAGGAGCTATGTGGTCCCTTTCATAGTGGAATAGGAGTAGACATTTATCTCATAAACTCCTCTCATGCATTGTCTTCTCATTTGCTGGTCAGATATTGATTTCCAGAGCAGCCTTCAAAGTCACACATAGATGATGGTGAAGCCTCTCCTGCCTTAGATTCTCGAAAGTTCATGACTGTGGAGGGCCGAGTTCACTCCAACACCCTGTTCCTCTTCCCGTATCTGACTGGTTTTCCACAAAGATAAGATTTATGCTTTTGTTGTATCATTCTCCCAGGATATTGCACGCTTACCATAGTACCTATATTTGCCTCAATTCCAGGTTCATGTTAAACTCTAAATCCTTTATTAGACCTTTATTAGATCACTTTGTTTTCCATTGGGAAGGTGATATCCTATTCTCTGTTCCCATCTTTATCCAATTAGTGGGTGTTATTTGCATTAAAGGATTAGGAGACAGTCTCTAACCTCTATACTTGGTCTATTTTATTCAAAGCCCTGAGACCTTATGGCTTAGTTTTATTAGCACCAAAGCCAAAAGTTAGAACCCAGTGTATATTTATAATCTGTCTATCATCCTCTATCATTTTATTATTATTATTTAATCTCTCTGTGTTCTATCATCTCTTATCCATTCATGTTCTATCATCCATCCCTTTATATCTACCCATCTACCCATCTTCCTGACAGTAATAAAGTAAGGCAGAGAAAAGAGAATTATTTTGAAGCTAAGTTGGTATGTGACTTAAATTAAGTCAGTATTAACCCAAGAAAAATTCTAGTAAATCAGAGATACATGTTATAAACCTCAGAACAACCATAGATAATATAAATAAAAATAGAACAGAGGAGTTGTGTTTATATAATAAAAATATTTAATATAGAGCAATTAAGTGAAAAAATAGGTACAAAAATCAATGAGGGATGTTGAAAACAAATGAATTTAACTATAACAATGGCTATATCAAAATTTTAAGTTATGAAACCAAAGGGCAACTATAACCATCTTGTTATGGTTAACTAACACATCTACCCACAATAATAATTCCATTAAATATGAATGGAATAAAAATAAAGAATAAACATGATTAGTTAGTAATGTACTAAGACTCAACTCTATGCTGTCTTTAAGAAACATATTAGAATTTAAGACACAAGAAGATCAAAAGAAATATGAAAATAGTTATAACATGTAAGCAGTAGCCACAAGAGAACTGGAGGTGCTGTATGTGTGTGTGTGTATATATGTGTGTGTAAATATATATACACACACACATACATATATATATATATATATAATGACTTCAATAATTTTAATGAGCAGTCAAAACTAATACTTGGGAATGACGAGTGAGCATCAGTGAAGGTGTCTGAGATAATCCCTGAAAGACAATGTCAGTTGTGTGAGGATGGGATAAACTGGATATCATTTGCCAAAAGTGATTTGGGCATTTATCACCATGACAAAAGCTTGGGAGGGAAGGTTTATTTGGCTCACAGTTTTGGTGGTTTCAGCTAAGTTTGGCTAGATCCTGTCTAGTTCTGAAGCTTTTCAGGCCTTTCACATAAAACCAAATTTCTCTTATATGGTTATATCAGGCTTTGTGTATGGAACACGAAAAAGATGGCACAGACAGCTCCCATGAGGGAGGGGAGAAGCAAACCACACAGGGAGCAAATGAGGGCAATGGACCAGTTGCCTTAGGCCAGAGGGTGTTATGTGTTGTATGGATGTTGCTCATTGCTGCCTGTTACAAAGATACTGGCGGCATAATCTGACTGTCCTCCTTTCCATCCACAGTGTGTCAGGGCTTCTTTTCTCCACAGAGAATTTGCGTATTGACCCAGAGAACGTCTTATGAATTTCATTAGGTCTACTTACAGATGAGAGACTTTAGTACCTTGGGGATCCTTAGGGCAAGAATACTTCTATGCTTTGCGTCCAAAGAGCTTTGCATGTAGTGGTCTTTAAAATGCAGAAGATGGGCTGGGGAGACGGCTCAGTGGATAAAGCCCAAACATAAGGATTTGAGTTCAGATCCCCAGAACTCAATAAAAGCCAGGTGTGTAGGTTCACATCTACAGTCCCAATACTAATGCCACAGAGAGCCCACCAGGGATGAACACTCAGTTTACAGACCAGTGAAAGTCAGCCAGTTGGGACTGCATTCAGGTATTCGGCTCCTAAGTACAGCCCAGAGTGTCCAGAGCATGGGATTTTTCAAAGTAGAAACCATGTCCTGACATCTTTCTCTGTAGCTGCAGGGGTCTTTGGGAAGCAAGGAGTTTAACAGAAGCTAAGTTAGCTGGGGCATCTTGACCTCGGGTTCCTAGAATAGAGCTTGGTAATTTTCCAAGGGATTCTCCATCAAGGAGATCAAATTCTCGTTAAATCTGAAGTGGCCTCAACAAGAAAACAAGATGGAGGAACCTCTGCACCGTCTTGCTCTGCCACACTAGGCAAAAACAGGAGGGTTTCTGGGGCTTGCTGGACTGCCAGTCTATCTTAAAAAGCAAGCTCTGGGCTCAGTGAGGGACGCCGCATGAAACTCTACGGTGAGGAATGTTAGAGAAAGACCCTTGACAATGACCTCTGGCTTCCACATGCACTCTTGGGCACATGCCCCTCATGCATGCGCACACACATATGCATGCCACACAGAGTATACACACCCAAAAGAAAAGTGATGAAAGCAAAGTGGAAGATATGGTCCCATATCCAAGATGAGTATTTCTGGGATAGGGTTCAAAATTCTGCATTTTAACAAATTCTCTAAGCGATGCCAATTTGTGAGTCGGCTGTACTCCTCTCTGAGAAATATGCAACTTTAGAGCTTCCATCCCTGGCCTTTTGCTGTGTGTAATATGACACCCACCCATCTTGTACTTGGAGGAAACTTTCGTCCTAACTCTGTTCTGAAATTCCATGACCTAAAATTGTCACAAGGAAAGGCGCACAAAAACTAATTTAAATGTCAGCAGATCAACACGCTCTTCAGTGTGCTTAAATATTGGAAATGTTATCAAACAGAAATAAATGTTAGGCAACAAAATAACAAACCGGTTATTTGAGGAGCTGCCAAAACTATTTTCAGAGGTAAGCGTCGGATGACGCTATTCAATGCCAAATTCAATTTCCTCGGCATGCGGGGAAATCTATAGCTCACCAGCCTCCAGGATCCTGTAGAATGAGCAGGGGCTTAGAAATTGGACCTAAAATCAAATCCCAGAATTTCACAAGAGCTTTCTCTCCTGTAAATGCGCTACTTGGCAGTTCTGAGTTTTGTGTGTCTCATGTACAATAGATAGTAAGATGAAGAGGAGGGGAGGGAAGAGGAGGGGAGGGAAGGGGAGGGGAGGGAAGGGGAAGGGAGGGAAGGAAGGGAGGGGAGAGGAGAGGAGAGGAGAGAGAAAATGCACCAGGTACAAGAATGCACTCAGCAAACACTGGGGTTTTTTGTACATATTTATTAGTACCTACAGATGAAGCTGAACATTCTAAGATTTGAAAGAGTTTTTGCTTGTCTGTTTTTTAATAGGTTGGTAAAGTAATATGGCAATGTAAAGGTGCAGTTCAGGGTGTGGCACTGTTCATCTCAGTGGAGCAATGCTCCTTTGTCGGTAGTCAGGGAGGAGCTGTAACCTTAGTCTCGCCAGCCTGACTGGGTGAAGAGGGATGAGGAGCCCTTCCATCTGTAGTAGAAGTTCCTCATGTCTGTGACCTGATCCAAACATTGTTCTTTTGATCCTTAAGTCTTACAAACCACGGCTCCTCAACGGCCTCCAGGAAATTGTTTCAAGACTCGTAAGCATGTTGAAGTACGTAGGTGAGCTGGCAGAAGGTAATGGATCACGACGCTGGCATTTGAAACGTGGGCATGGTAGGCATTCTAATGAATGTTCTCTCAAGAATAATCCTTGGCCTGCCCTGTTTCTGAAAAGATTCAAGAAGCATAAAGAAATCCAGTAAACCAAACAAGGTAATTATTAAGGTCTCTACTCACACAGAATGATGTTTTGGGAATGAAAAGTGTTGATCGCTGTGTATATAGGAGAAGGTTCTGTGGCTTTGCAAAAATTCAGAATTGAAGGTAGAACTGTGCATTGTTGTTTGTGAACAAAGCAAACAGATTGCCATGGCCAAGCTCTGGAGCAGCTGCAGTGGCATCAGGAGCAGCAACAAACTATTCATTCCTGCGGCTCCCATAGTGTCCTTTTTTGTTGTTTTGAAATCGATATAAAGTTTGACCGATTTTTCCATCTCAGATTCAGAAGCCTTTTTTCAGTAAAGCAAAAAAAAATTCAATAATTCTCTAAATCAATATCTGTATCTACATTAATATGTGTATGTATATATATGTCCATCTCAGTATCTGAAGGAAAGTAGGCTGGGACATATTTTGCTAATTAACAAGTTTAGCGATTTTACTCAGATATGTTATCAGAAGTTGTTTCCTGTAAGAAAGACTGCAAAAGTAAACAAGTTTATAGATATTCTTTTCTCCATTTATTTTCTGATTCCAAGAATGGAGACAATAGCATGAAAAAATTCATAATAGAATCTTTGTCAAAACAATGAAATAACCAAGATGGAAGCCACTCTTAGATAAAGAATCCATGCATTGTGAAAATTCAGGCTAAAATTTCCACCTAGATTTTGTTATATTGTTACTCGATACTTACTTACTGAATAATTATAATGGTGCATTATTGTGAGGGTTGGGAACATATGTGCGTATAACTGTATTTTGAGGCAATAAAACTTGTACGTTCAGGTTCCTTGGAAGGAGTATCTTTCAAGTGGGATTTTGGTGGAAATGATACTGTTGAGGATATTACCATTTTGATATAAACTAGCTTAAAACTGAAAAAGACTTTGCACCTAGGTTTGGTACTTGAGATGCCCGAGGCAGGAAAGAGTGGTTGACAAGAATCTTTCTCATTTTAGAGAAACAGTTGTCTTAGAACAAAATGAAAAAGCAAAGACACCAGGCAGCTTACAATTCCCCTCTCTTCAAGCAACTTAGCCAACTCCCCAACTCCCAGAAAGCCTTTTAACATCACATCGGGGTGGCTTCATTCTTAGAAACAGCAAGTTAGACTCAAGGTGGGGATGTGGGGTGGGACCAGAACTACAGTAGAAACAATAAAATTGTGTGCATTTTATGGCTGTACTTTGAAAAATAAATGCTACCATTTCATTTTTGGAAAGGAAGAGTCCAGATACTTATTTTAAGTATAAGTATTATATAAAATGTACCAGCTTTATTTGAACAACAGAAATGTGCATCTCCCTTCAGGATGTTTTGATGGACTCCCACCCTAGTCCCAGACTGGAGATCATTGTGTTTCCTTCTTGATAAGAGAGTCTGTTAGAAGGAATAATTGTCACAGTTCTGTCCCTCAGAGGTATGTGTTTGCCAACGTAGCTGCTCTACAGCGTTTTGTCGCAGGAAGGGTTCTATAGATGGACACGGAGATGCCAAATGATAAATAACAGACATTGTTACACAGAGCTGTTGGAGATTTTTATAAAACTTCTGGTTTGAGCTTCACTAAGGCACCAGGTCAGAGGCAAGTTCTCACTGCTCCATTCTCGGAGGGAGACAGGGAAATGTGCTCTTGCGCCAAACGTGGAGGGAGGTGGGAAGGTCTCTCTCTCTCTCTCTCTCTCTCTCTCTCTCTCTCTCTCCCTCTCCCTCCCCCCCTCTCTCTCTACTAATTAAGACAAAATGTCGTTGACTTCTCAGGTTTAGAAAAGCCATGCTTGTTAATTCTTGTGCTGAGAAGAGCATCGTGAATATAAAGTCTTAACTGAAGAGCAAGACTCTGACACCTCCTGGGCCATCACGCCACACCTATTTCCATGGTGACATTCCTTTGCTAAAGTGGGAGAATCATGTAATAGAAAGGAAGGTTTAAAAATGCCAAGCCCTTTTGTAGAGGACAAAGAAAGGTGATACAAACAGGTCTTCTTGTGTAGAGTTTGTGAGAAAAGGTGGCATTGGGTCCTCTTTTGCCCAAAGACCTAGGGTAAAGGCAAATATGATCAGGAAAAAAAAAGCCAACGAAATGATTCCTGATGATATTCTGCTGTACTCATAGACTGGAATCTAGCCCAACTGTCATCAGAGAGGTTTCATCTAACAACTGCTGGGAACAGAAGCAAAGACTCACAGCCAAACAATAGGTGGAGCTTGGGGAACCACACAGAAAAGGGGGAGGAAGAGAAGGTAGGAGGAGCCAGAGGGGTCAAGGACACTGTAAGAAAACCCACTGAATCAACTAAGCAGGGCTCACATGGACTGAAACGACAACCAGGAAGCCTGCGTGGGTCTGAGCTAGGTCCTCTGCATATATGTTTTGGCTGTTTAGCCTGGTGTTCTTCTGGGACTCCTAACAGTGGGAGTTGTCTCTGACTTTCTTTGTCTGCTCTTGGGACCCTTTCCACCCTTGTGGGTTGCCTTGCCCAGCATTGACATGGGGCTTTGTGTTGTCGTTTTGTATCTTGTTATGCTGTGTTTGGTTGATATCTCTGGGAGGCCTGCTCTTTTCTGAAGGGAAACGGAAGGGTTGAGGGGCAGGGAGTGGATCTGAAGGAAAGGGTAGGTGGATAGGGAAGGGGCTGGGAGCAGTGGAGAGAGGGGAAACTGTAGTTGGGATGTATTGTATGTGAGAAGAATAAAAAGAAAAATACCAAGTCCTTTTACAGAGGACAAAGTGATAAGAACAGGTCTTCTTGTGTAGAGTTTTTAAGAAAGGGAGGAATTGGGTCCCTTTGGAGCCAACCCCTTCTTCATTCCTTCCTCTCTCTATCCTTTCTTCCCTCCTCACTCTAATTCCCCTATATACATATTTAATTATAACTTTTCAAAAAAAAAAAGACAACTGAGGTCATCTTAAGTATCATAGAACTTAGGATGTACCAAAAACAAGAATTTCTTAGTTGTGACTGGCATTCTTAATGCAGGGTAATCTTTAAATTTAGAAAATAAAGATAAACAATAAAGGTATTTTCCATACTTATTTCCATATTTATTAAGGATCAGAAGGCTTTTGAGAGCTACTTAAAAAAAAGCAGCCTCCTGAAATAACCACCAAAGACCTTTTCATTTTGAAAGAATAAACAGGATTATGGGTACAGGTAACTTTTTCCTCAAGGAATTATAAACGCAAGTCATTAGTAAAGTTCACTTACACGTTGGAATTCATTTCTTATAAGGTCTGTCGGATAATTATTCTTTCTAAACACGACAACAAAAGCCGAACAGATGTTCGGGTAGATAACAGCTCTGATGGATAAGATAGAACGAGTCTGTTCTTTTCATTGTTTTTTAATAAAAAAGAAGTATCTGGTGGTAAGATCTCTTCAAGGTTCTTAATAGCAATGTGTTCCCAAGATTGAAGTGTGTGTGCGTGGGGGGATGGAGGTGTGGGGGGAGAACTTGGTATGACACTAGGATAATGGAAAATGTATCACTTAACAAGGTTTGCATTATTCAGAGTTAGGCTCAGGCAAGTGTGTGCTCTAATCCCCAGCCAATCCGTTGCTTGGTAACCAGTTACCTGCACACCTGCTCTGGAGCTGTAAGAGACAGTCCATGTATGGTTATTGGTTGTATTTAGTACCAAAGAAAGAGATAAAAATTCAACAAATATTAATATTTTATATAATGATACATCTTTTGCCTTATTATTGCATTCACCATTTGGCCAAAGATTTATCCTTTAATCATAAGAGCTATTTCTTTTTGTCCCGCTCCCTGGTAAGTACAAGAAAGGACTTAACGTTCCTTTCAGAACACCAGTAATCAACTCTGTTTGGGGCAGGCAACAGATGCTACCATTAGGAGAGATTTTGCACTTAGCTAAGAGGGAAGGCTGAAGAATGGAGAATTTCTGTCTTATAAAAGATTCCAGCTGTGGAGGCAGAATCCTTCTGGAATCGGCTTGACCTGAAGGGTCCATCTACACGAAGTCTTGATTAACATGGCCCCAGAAATATCAGCCACTGTGATTAGGCTGCGGTGTAGCGGGATGGGCCCTGATTATCCCCCTCTCAAGTTTCAGTCAAGAACTGTTCCACCATTGATTGTGTAGCTGTCGCCCAGTGGGGGAGACCTAAGAGGCAAGCACTGGGACCAACACATGAAGAATAAATGTTTTTTTCCCATTAGAAGGCTGATTGCACATGAAGCATCAGGGTCTTGGGGGTTGCTGGGAAGCATGGCCCAAGGGCTTCCAACTCATTTCCTCTAGCTCTTGGTAAGATGGTTGTATATTTTTTAAAGGGTAAATAGGTACCTTTTGAGGTCATTTACCTCATTGGTTTTTAGCCCTGTCTACACATTAGAGTCTCTTGGATGGTTTTTGGAAGCCATGGAGGCTAAGCCCTGTATGGGATTCTAGTGTTTGCTGGGGTAGAAATCAGGCTTAAAGTGTTGGGAGACAGAACAAGCTAAAGGCTTCTCATAGCTAACAGTGGCTTTGCATGGCTAACTGTTTTGGGTCCCAGAGAAAGAATGCTGGCTCCATGGCCACTGCCTTGCTGTCAGATCTTAACTCTTAAAGTCTCACTCCTTATCTGTCAAAGTGGGGTAATAGTGCTCACTCCAAAGGATGCTGAAAGGATCAAAATTAAAATAATTCCAGTGAAATTCATGTTGCTGGGCCTAGCATCTCAATAGTATTCACCCCCCCACACACTTTCCCCCATCCCTCTGTATAGTTAGCTAGCTGTGTGTACATCCTGCTGATCCCCAACCCTGTTGCGTCTGCTCTCAGCTCCTCGGCCTTGACACTTCTTTCTTTTCAGCTCTTTGTGTCCTGGCTCCACGATAGTCCTCTTGGAATGGCTGTGCTCATCCACACTCCGTCAACACTCAGCTCAAGTGCTTTCTTCTCGGTGTCAGACTTGGTGTCCTCTTCTCTTGAGTTGCTGCTTGCCAGTGTGCCTGCTGTTTGGCTCTCAAGCCTGTGTGTTTCCTGAGGGGACTGGGACTTTCTGTCTTGATCTCCTTGTGCCCAACACAGTAATAGCTGTGTGGCAGCTACCCAGAAATGTCTACTAAATAAATGACCATGCAACAAGGAGGCTCTTTCCATGGGGAAATTTTGGATTTTCCAGCTGTGACCAGCTGTGAATATGTGATGTTTATGGGGGAACTGTTTCTCAGCCCATTATTTGAGACAACTCACTGGAAACTTGACATAAAAAAATTACAATAGAGATAATTGCTATTTTCACTTCAGACTACTTTTTAAGGTCTAAATTCAAGACTAATAGTTTTGTTGTTGTTGTTGTTGTTGTTTGAACCTCTGCTAATGTATTGTTGGTGTATGAGGAAGAGAAGGGTAATTCACAGCTAATCTTTCAGCCAGCTTCTTTTGTCAAAAGAACTTTTCTAAAACTAATATTACTGTTGACTTAATCTCTTTCAAATAAATTGTTAACACTTTTTTAAATGATGTAGTCTCAAGGCAAACAGCTAGATGAAGCTTATTCAGGGTTTTCTTATTTTATTTTCTTTTTGAAAAAAATAGAAAACCCACAACTTTTGAAAGGTCAATTGGTTTATTTTCATGTGTTTAGCAACAGTTTACAAAGCCATCTTTTGGAGCTGTCTTTGTACTAATTTCCATGGCTTAAGTAACTGTGAATTTTATATTTCCTCAGGAAGCAATTAATACATTTAGGGAACTCTCCTGGGTTTCATAAACACTTCCAATTAAAATGTATTGATTTGGCTGTGGTTTCTCCTTGGTAGTCATTTACAGAGACCAACAAGCGATTGGGGTGGCTTTGTATAACCTAAATGTGAGCAAAATGGGGCAACTGAAATGCTCTTTTTTTTCCTTAGAAGTTAATTAGTTCTATAGGCATTGCTAGCCTGTAAGTGCCCGGAGGACAGAGATAATACCTTATTCATTATTATGACTCACCGAGGGTGAGACCCTGCACATATAAAGGGACAGAGATTGGTGTTCCCAGCAGGAAATGTCCGTAATTGGGGGAGCTTTGTCACAGGCCACTGTGGAGAATCAGCAAAAGGCTTAGTGTGGGAAACAGGATATGTGAGACCTCTCAGAGTTCCCAAGACTAAGGGGGAGTTAGAAGCAGAGTGTGGGGGCCCTTCGTAGGAAACCTGGAAAGGGAGAAGGATACAGCTAGGAGGCTTCTGGATATGGTACAGTCCTTTGAATACTTAGGAGTTTGGGCAGATGTCTGCAGAAACTGGAAAAAGTGTTCAAAGTCTTGGGCTAGACTAGGAGTTCCCATGAAGAGCCTTTAAACTCTCTTAATTTGCTGCGTGCATGTGTGTGTGTGTGACACACACACACACACACACACACACACACACTACTTGGGTAGAGGTTTCCTCAAACTTGAGCTACAGTAGAAACAAATGATTAAGTACTTTCTGAGGCTGACTATCTATAAGGATCAATAGATGCCCTGGTTTCCCACTTTGCTTTAAAGATCACACAAAACTAAAAGTAGGCGAGAAAAGCTCACATGTCTTTTACTTGTCCCACTCTGAGTCTCCCATTAAGGAATCTTCTAGCTCAACATTATTTCAGAGTCTAAGCAGCTAAGGACAGTGTATGAAATAGCTTGTTCAGTTAGAAGCAGAGATGAGACTAGACACGAGATTCCTGGTCGAAGGACCACTCAGCAATACAATCAATTCCTGGGTGTCCACTGCTTGTCCCGACTCCACGGAGCCTGCATCCTATGTGGAAGACATAAACAAGCCATAGGACAAGGGGGTAAATGATGCCATGTGTCATATACACATCATACCTGCCTACTGTAGTAAATGCAAAAAAAGATTGATGCAAAGAAAAGGAAAACGAGTCTTTTAAGATGGGGTGGTCAGGGACAGCCCCAGAGAGAAGAGGATGCCGAGCAAAGATGGTGATTGGGTGAGCAGAGAAGGTACACAGCAGAGAACATTCCAGGATGTGGAACTGGATGCATAAAGAATCCCGAGACGGGAATGTTCTAGAGGAACTACGGAAGGGAGCCAGTGCATCTCAGGAGTGAGGGAAGCATAGGCACACACTGAAGGATCATGGGGGAGGGAGATGCGTCATACAGACAGAGCCTTGGGGTCCATTGTAGGACTGCCTCATGAGGTAAGTACTGCTGGAGGGTCCAAATGCAAATACGTGTTTTCTATTGCAATAGGATTATCCTGGCAGTTGAAAACAAGACACAAGAAGACAAAATAGAAACACTGCGAGCAGCCAGTAAGGTGGGTGGGGGTTGTGTCACTGTCCCAATACAGGAACAAGGACTGGTGGGTGATAGTGACGATGGGGAGATGACGGTGAAAGGATGTCAGGCGCGTGTTGACCCTGGGCCTGCTCACTTGGGTTGGAGAACAATCTGGGAGGGATTGGACACCAAGGGCTATGAAAGAGATGATTATGGCTGCCAAAGCTCATTCTCACAGTCATAACCACTCTAATAACAGCAACAAACAGTAAGGCAGTCACACTGTGTTGTGGCCAGGACCAGAAAAGAATTACGGTCACTGTACAGATAAACATCTAGACAAGGAATGACAAGCCTGAAGAAAAGCTGGTTGCACAGGGTTCTCCTTGCAGGTGGAGGGGAAAATAGTGTAGGCATTGGGGTTTTCGTTTTTCCCCTGTTAGGAACCCCAGGTTCTCACCATATCCCATGTAGGCCTGATACTGTAAAGCCCATCATTTGGAAGAGTTCCAGGCAGAGGGAATGGCCATGTAGAAAGACCCTACACTGTAAACCCCTTCTGTGTTCCAAGGAGTGTGAGCATAGAGAGCTATACGGAGACTAGAGAGCTGGAGGCCTTAGAGTTTTGTGGGGGAAGGTGCTTAGGAGTGGGCTTCCTCTGGAGTTATTTCCCATGGGTTGGGAGAACAATCTTAACTTTTACATGTCAAGAGAAACAACTCAAAAGGCATGAAGTTGCTTCTTAGATTTGAAGAAAGAGATGGGGCTTGGGAACTTCCCTGCCATGAAGAGGGACTTGGTGCTTTTGTGAAGGTATCAGCAAGTTGAGGAGCCTTGGAGGCAAAAGCCTGACCTGCAAGAGCTGTGGTCTTATAGCATGAGATGGGAGAGAGACTGTGGAGGGGAGGAGCAAGGACTCAGAACAGGGGCTGGTGGCTAAATCCCAACCTCTCAGGTCATGTGGGCCAAGTTCCTCAACTTCTGTGTTTTGGCTTCCTTACTCTCATCTGGGGCTGGTAGGTCTGTTAAGGGTGGTATTTAATTTTCTGTCTTTCTGGGTGCTTGGCTGGGGCCCCTATAGGAAAAATAGAGAAATTAATAAGAGAAAAACAACTAACAAATTAGTGATACATTGGAACAAGCAGGAGCTCCTGATTGAAGAGGTGGCCCAGGACTCCAGCTTATGCGCATGCTAAAGATTTACTTCTACTACTTTGACTCAAAATAATCTGTGTGCTAAAGTGGCATGCTTTGGGAAGGCTTGCTACCCCTTTATATACCTTATATTAACAAATACCTCCTAAGACTACTTTGAGGAATATGTATGCTAGCAGATACAGATTGCTTTGAACAGAGGCTAGCATGGGAGAACCAGTTAAGGATGGGTCATCGTTATTGCTATATTCCACACTGCAGGGAGAATCTAGATAGAATTACTTACAATGAAATAGTCACCATGGAAATGGTGCTGTGGACTGGGAATAGAACCTCTTCCCTATGTGAACCCCGGGAGTCTCACAAGACTCAGCGAAGGGAGGTGGCCATCATCCAGGCCTCTGATATCTGGATCTGGATTTTCTTTTCCTCCAATTTAAAAAAAGGAAGATTGAAACAGTTTTAATTTGAACTAGAAAGTTTTTATGTGCTGCTTCTCAAGTGAACCGCAAAGCAGATGGTTTCTGGTTATGTGAGCTCAGGGAACTGTACACAGCTCTCACGTGTCAACCCAAGGGGACAGGTGACAAGTCATGGCAAGGCCCTGAGCTGGAGTCAGGGAAAGATGGATTTTCATTGCCTTCTAATGCCTTGGCTTTGATTCTATAGATGCTGGGGCTCCAAGGGAGGACGTTTAAGGAGCGGTGACACAATGTGATTTAGATCTTTAATCGCCGTTGGCAGAAGGAATGCAGATACGACATTGTCAAAACCAGAGAGAAAGTGCAATCAGTTACAAGGCTCTTGCAACTTTTCTATGACAAAGAATAAGACCTGGGTTAAGGTGTAATGGCAGGGCTAAGGAAGAGGCAAGGGATATAGGAAGTGGCAAAAGACTTGGTTCTTGGGGTACAGACAGAAAAGTCAGATTTTGAGCTTTGGATATGGGGAAAGAACGGGTTTGAGAAAGGTGAACATTGGCTTCCATGATGCTTGCCATGCTTGTGGCCAAGGGGAGGTGTCCCTCTGGACTGAGGTAGAGGTTTGGGAGTTGTAAGGTGAGTTAGTGAGAGACTAGAGTCATGTAAGGCAAGGCAGTGGGGTAAGGAGAAGAAAGATAAAGGCCAGCATCCTATAATACCAGGGTTCTGCTTGAGGAGCCCTGGGAGAAAGGCGAGACCCGCAGAGACAGTAAGGAGTAGGGGACTGCTGAGGGTGGACAGGGAGTAGAATTTCCAGCAGCTCTTTAGCATTTGTTGGTAGTCTTCAATAGGCCGGCAGGAGACTTCACTTTCAGCTGGTCAAGGAAGCACATAAAGTGTGGATGTGCAGACAGCAAGATCAGCGCCAGCTTGGAAGGAATTTAGATACCAAAGAGAAGGATAATGGGAACTAGAGGGGAGATGCTGGGTGGATGAAGAATTCTTGCCTGCCTCTCCAGTGTGTAAGAACTGATAAGACAGGCCCAGGAAAGACATCAAGCAAGCAGAGCATATCTGAAGATTGATCTAGTCTATATAGAGAGAAGGCCAATTGCCTTGTAACATGAGGGGCCTGCTTGTTGGGGTTTCTGTCCCGCCCAATACCCCACAGCCAGCAAGCTCCAAAGAAAATCACACAGAGATCTCCATA
>LOEQ01000121.1:160291-177175 GCA_001685075.1 Bramus lutescens | reverse complement strand
CTATACTTCCTGTGTGGCCAATCAGCATTTTATTAAAATACATGACCGACAGAATACAGACAATTCTCCTGTACCATCGCCTGTTGCTTTTTTGCATTCCTTTGAAATCAGGTCTTAAAAAGTGACCTGTACCACTGTCTGAAAACTTCTCATGAGCTGGTGTGACTAAGATGCTAAGTGGCACGTCCCTATGTGTAATCCTTGCTTTCATGGTTTTCATTAACGCTTGACCCTTGCATTTTGTATGGAATGTTTCATTCAGCATATTAAGTGGCTCTCTGGTGGCTTTGTGCAATCACATGGTTTGTGTTTTTTTGTGTCATTAACTCTCTCTGAAATGCTCATTTAAATTTCCCACTGACATGCACATTCCGTCCCGTGGCACAGCTCAGAAATGTAAAACCACTAGTCAAGTGCCAAATGGTGGCAGGATTTGATTTCTGTAATTCAGGAGTGTTCAGGCGTCGTGGGAAAATGGGAAGGGACTTTTATTCTGAAGAAGTATTCGGCAAACAAATAGTCGTCTTCGACAGCGGCAGAAGCCTATTTTTCTTTGCATCAGTGACTCTTAGGTGGTTAGTGTCGAAGCTCCTGAAACAATGTGGTTCTCAGGGAGACCATGCTCAGTGCCTCACTGCACCCAGTGCTTGCTTTATTAACTATAGCACCTGCCATTTCCTAGCCTAGGTGATTGTCTCCAGACACAAAATGAAGGAGTCCCTTAATGCTCATCTAAACCACCAAATAATAAAATAACAATTCAGACTTGTATGGTGGTCTGAGTCATGTGAATAGCCCACATAGACATGATTTTCTTTTATTGGACTGAAATGCATGTAATCTCATTTATTTAGCAACTATTAGTACAATAGACTTTATGTACTGGATGTGCTTGGTGCCAAAACGATGGTGGTGATGCAAATGACGCCTTGTTGCTGCCTCCTCTGTAGAGATGGGTGTCCTCTTATATGGCAGAAGGTAGAATTGCAAACGTATTTTTCTGGTTCTCTCTAGCCTTTTATAAGGTTGTGATCCCATTCATGAGGGCTCTTCCCAAAAGAATTTATCATTCCTGAGCACGTCACTTTATAAGTATTTTATTGAGATTTAACATATTAATTGGGGGGCACATATCCAAACCATAGGGTGATGATAATGGGCCCATGTGCTTAAGAAGTATATAGGATTAAGTGTCAGGATGGCACAGGGAAGGGGAAGCATGGATAGAAGCCAACTCTGTGTTCATGGATGGCATCTGAGTCTGAGCTGTGTGTTGGTCTTATGGGAAAATATATCCCAATGGGTATTATTCCATTAATAAGAAGGATATTATTCCATTAATAAGAAGGATAGAAATGATATCCAGGATTTGTTTCAGCAAAGCTGCTCACTGCCACACTCAGAACTCATGAACTTGGTACCTCTCTTGCCATGGGAGACCTCACATGGCTCATTTGAAGAGTGTATTAGAGAAATGGATGCTTTGGCCAGAAACCAAAGGGGCAATCTAAGGGACAGAAACCCTCAGTTTTAGAAGGCAGTTTTGGCCTACTTGTATTCAGGAGAAGAAAGGCAAATGAAGACGGTAAAGCTGTTTCCAAATCCACTTAGTCTTCCTGAATGGGATTAAGGATGCAGAACAAGGAAGCCAACTCCAGAGGCATGCCTTCCAACCATAGACAGTATTGTAACACTGCCGACTGCCATGTTGCTGGAAATATTACAAAACTTAGAAAAGACTGTCTTGGAGAGTCTCTAGCGAAAGTGGTTACTAGGTTGCCTGGGACATAAACCCCAGAAAGTCAACCTAGGGATCAACTTTAAGTGATTCTGCAACTGAAACAGCTATAGAATGCAATAGGAATGCCCCCCACACACAGCATGCCAAAATTCAGAACACCCCTAAGGACCATCACAGGGATGTGATGGTTGGGAAGTATAGGTAAAGACATCAGAATGCACGCTGAGGATCAGGGACCTAAAAAAGCGAATGACATTGTAGATAGTTTAGAAACACATTGAACAGAAAGAGTCTTCAGCTTTGGATTGTTTAGTGCAATGTTCTCAACTAGACCTTGCCAACAAAGTGCCTTTACTATCCAACTGATGGGCTATAGGCCAATGGCCATGTTTTCCTGCCATGCACTGGCTGACGTCATACCAAGTCCCAGTCCACCTATCCTTTGCCTGCTCTTCTTTCTAAGGATGCTGCTGAGTCTGTGGTACATCATTGGCAGCACTGCAAATTGGCTCTGGACTCTGAAACTGAGAGAATAGATATGTTAGGCATTGGGGATTTGCTTTCTTCCTGGGCTTGGTCAGTATGGAATCAGTACTAATATTTTTCTTGCAAATACTATGAACTCTGGGCTCTTTATGAAGTGGCATACATAGGAAAGACATCTCCAAACCCGGCTAATGTAACTTTTCTGGTTTTTGCCTTTAAATAGTGCTCTCTAGAAGGGTGGGACACCTCCTCTTGCTGCTGTGCCGACAAGGTCCTGGTGCATGATAATAAGCCTTGCTTTTGCATTTCAGTGAGTTGGTCTCCCTGGTGGTCTTTGGGGGTCCCCACAGACTGGGGTATAGCATAGGCAATGCAGGGTAAGGAGATAGTGCATGCAGAGGAATATGCGAGGCAAGCTTTTTTTCCTTTTCTTTCTTCTTTATTTAATAATCCATTTATATTTAGTTTGCAAATCTATTAGATTGTGAGGGGTGAGACTAGAGAGACTGGAGACCAGTTAGGCCAGACAGGCTAGACCTCACTTGGTTTGCTGATGAGGTCAGTGCTTACGTCTAAGGATGTGTGCAACCATAAGGAGCTTTGAACAAGAGAGTTTAGCAGTCCTATTTTGTCTTTGAAAGTCGCTGATGGATGTTGTCTGAGTTTCTGTCTTGCCCAGTTCCCGTAATCATTAAGTCCCAAAGAAATCACACAGAGGTCTACATTAGTTATAAACTGATTGGTCCATTAGCTCAGGCTTCTTATTAATTCATAACTTATATTAGCTCATTATTCTTATCTGTGTTATCCATGTGGCTCAGTACCTTATTCAGCAAGGCAGTCACATCTTGCTTCTTCTGTGGCTGGGCCAGGACTGAGCACCAAGATTTCCTCTTCCCAGAATTCTCCTATTCTCATAGAGCCACCTCTACTTCCTGTCTGGTTGTCATGCCTATACTTCCTGCCTGGCTGCTGGCCAATCAGCATTTATTTAAAATATAATTGACAGAATATAGATAATTGTCCCACACCAGATGGACAGTGGAGGTTGCATGCTGGGGGACAAGGGAACAGCAGGTCTGGACAGCAGTAGCAGGCCATGAACACACAACAGGTGAGAGATGACAGGGCCTTACCCCTTGACAACAAATTATCTGATGATCTCTGTTAAGGGATCAGGGAGCCATGTCATCCTGTACACACTTTTGGCTTGGACTGCTGGGCAGGTGATGACACTCTTCATAATGTGGGGGATTTGCAAAACAAAATAATATGAGAGGAAAGCAATGGAAAGTAGACTTTTATGTTATTTTTATATTATTATTAAACTTCATAAGTTTCAGAATTGCAGAGAAAGGCATGAAAGCTTTTTGATCCCTAGGTTCTGAGCTGTATGCTAAACACTCGCTTGGATTATGTCTGGAACAATGCCCAGTGCTAATTATGATCGCTAGGCTGATTTTCACGGGAGAGGGGGGGAGGAAGTTTGGGTTTAGAAAGGACATAGATCTAGTAAATTAGCAAAACAAACAGCAGAAGATGGAGTTAGATGGATACAGGGTGACTATCTGGATTTCCCAGCGTGGAGGGACTTTTACCACCTAAGACTCAGTGTGTGGATGGTCATGGT
The DNA here is from genome assembly GCA_001685075.1 of Bramus lutescens. NCBI lineage: Eukaryota > Metazoa > Chordata > Mammalia > Rodentia > Cricetidae > Bramus > Bramus lutescens. The sequence goes on along the minus strand of LOEQ01000121.1, from coordinate 173,318 downwards.
CGAAGAGACTTTTAGCCTAGAACAGGAAACAATGGCTGGCGACTGTCTGTGACATTGTGTTCGNAGCCTGCTAGGAACTTAGAAGCCAGGATTAAAAAGTATCTCACACCGCAGTCTTAGAAAATGGAGCCTGGGAAAGATAGTTAATTTATTTATTAGTGCTGTATTGCAAAGCAGAATGACTTTCCTGATTTCCAAGCTCATTTTCTTTTTGCTTCACTAGGCTGTCTTTCATTTTCTTGGGAGCAGAATGATCAATAATTATCTTTCTGAAGTCCCCCAAAGTTATTAGTCTCCAGTGAAGCTCAAGACTATGCGGTCTCCCGGAGTAATTGTTGCATGGGGCTCTTTTGGAAGTTTCCTCTTAAGGGATCCAAGCTCTTCAGTCTGTTAGCGCTGCCAGCTGTCAGAGAGCGGATCCCTGGGTGGGTCTCACCTTCCCTCCGTGTTGGCATCTGCTGCCCCAAAGAAACTCCAACATGTGTGCACAGCAGACCACAGCACATCCTTGGCAGGGCTGTGTGTAAGAACAAAACCGGGGGAGGAGGGGACCTCCAAAACCTTGACAGGAGGCCCGAGGGATTAGTGGTTAGTGTATGCACCCCCACCGGAATTCCAGTGCTTCAAGGAGAGAGGCGGGGTCTGTTTGCTCATTGTGTCCCTAGCTCCTGGAGCAAGGCCTGGGGTTTATCACCCTGCCCTGTGGACACTTGGCAGCGGTGCATAATGCATGGATCCCAGTCACTTGTGTGACTATTAGTGTAGGTCAGATGCATGTGAGGACAGGTGATGTGTTACCAGCTTCCACAGGGGAGCCCATCACCCTCGAGTGACAGACTGCTTAGGCATAACTGTACAAGGTAAAACTCTATATGAACCCAAAAGAAAGATAAAATACAAATTGTATAGTTGTGGCAATGGAAAGGCAGGGCCCAAGAATGCTCTTTGAAGGAGGGACCTTGTAGAAATTTCTCTGTATTAAGCTTACTTTTAGGGTGATTTCACCCCAGTCTCTGGCATCCATATATCCATAGTTCCAGTGGAAGGTCCACCCCAAACCCCCTCCCCCATCTCTTTCCAAACCCTGCTGCATCTCAGAAAGTCCACCAAATGATGGCCCCTCCCCCAGAGATGTTTAAGACCACTGCCACAGGGTATTTAAACTGCCCTCCCCGAAAACAGACATGTGGTTTTCTGGTCTCCTCTCTGGGGGGTGGGAGGAGGGCTGGAAAGTCACTCAGGAGCGTATTAGACATTAAACCTGGGCTTTTTCTAATTTGGCTTGATTTGGTCTGATTTGGATTGCTGCATTGGCAGAGAGGCCTACTATGGGGGTTCAGAAACTTTTCATCTATGTGTGTGTGTGTGTGTGTAGGGGATGTTCAGAGAATTTATTTATTATGCTTCATAACTTACATTTATATTACATGTAGCTTTGGTTACTAAAGGGTTAATGACCTTAAAGCCTCAGGTAGGCTGGGGAACTCCAGCTTCTGCAGGGCCTTAGGATCCAGGAAGTTCCTGCTAAGACCAATATACCAACCGCCATTGGCATCTGCCACTTTGGGCCTTCAAGGGAATGGATCTGCAGATGGAGCTCATCGCTAACTTTCCCCTTTCTGCCCTATAAAACTCCCATCCACCCTACAGCATGGCTCTCAGTGTCCAATTCCCACAGAGACCTCTGCCCTTCAGTGTTCTGATTAGGGGACAAACTGTTTCTCAGGGGCTCAGTTCTTCTTTCTTTTATTTCCATGTCACCGCAATCAATCCTGATCAAACATCTGATGCCAAAACCTTGGAGGGACTTTGGGGGTCCCATGTCCCAGCCCTCTCCTCTAGGTGACATTTCTTCTCTCCTTATACATCTCCCTCCTGTTTCTGACCGCCAGCCCTGGAGAGTATGGTCACATGCCTGACTGACTAAAGGACCTAGCAGCTGAAGTTTTGGGGACTTTGTCTACATAAGTGGTGAAAACCCCATTCTGGGTTTTATTAGTGTGCCTGCCCATAAACTTAGCTTGGGTCCTTGATGTGTACAAGTAAAAAAAAACAGTAAAGAAACAGCTGACATGACCGCTCTATAACATGGTTGAGGATTTTCTTGTAGCTATGAGAGAGAGAGAGAGAGAGAGAGAGAGAGAGAACAGCCAGAAGCAGAAGCAACTGGAAGAGATCAGTATAGAGAGAAAGAAATAGATGGACTGGCCATGGCCAGGGCTCTCTGAGGGAAAGGTGAGAGAATAGCAAGAGAACAAGAGCAGAGAGAGCACGGGGAGAATGGGTGGTGCATAAGCAGGTAGAGAGAGGATAGTGAGAAGAGTGGGGGTTATGAGGAGGTTGGGTAGGTGGGGGGAGGGCCAGGAGACTGGTGACTAAGTTTTGAAATCTATAGCAAGTTCTTGTGCTACGGAGGGAGTCTGGAGGCCAGCATGGTCTTTGCTATGCAGCCATAGGTATATTCAATAGAGAACCAAATGGCCCTTTCGCCAGGAGTAAGGGAATGGCTCCTTCTGAGAGATGGGAACCGGATTCAGAAGTTCCTGAGCAATGCTGGTTTTTATCCAACTTCCAGAAATCCTCCTATAGTTCAAGTTAAGCTCCTTTGTGGATATCTGAACTGCCTCTTAGAGTCTGGGGAAGTGGAGTTTCCTGTGAACCTGACATTTTCCCATCTGCCTCCTCCTTTCCCTCGCTCACATTCAGCCTCCACTAACAGAAGCCCTTCTCCTTTGGTCTCCAAGACTGCAGTCATCACAAACTCAGAGGAAAGGGAAGGTTCGGTCGAGTATGGAGGAGCCCTCTGTAGAACTCTGGAAGCTCCTTGGGTTTTGCCCTTGACTCTTGCTCCCTTTTCCCAGAAGCAGGTGATGTTCTCTTCTGCAAACCAGGCCCATTCCCTTAGCCACTCGCACTTGGACAACCCCATGAAATGGAAGGCGAATGATCTGCCTGCAAGTCTCATTTCCATCTCCCCACCTGTCCTTCACTTCTTCCCTTCATTTCCTCTCTCCAGGCTCTACCTGCTCAAGCTTCTAAACCTCTTGGATGCTAATCTGACTGATGCGGTCCCTCCCAATCGCAGCAGCAGAGCAGACCTTGTGTTAAGTTACTTTAGTAAATTGTCCCGAGCTGTTTAAGGTTATGAAGGAGGTGATGAGGACCTGGTAGGAGAAGAGGGAGGGAAAACTATAATCAGGATATATTATGTGAGAAAAGAAGCTATTTTCAATAAAAAGAAAATGAGAGAGAGAGAGAGAGAGAGAGAGAGAGAGAGAAGCTAGATCTGAAAGATGGGATTTGGCCCTTGTAATGATTTCAGCCATAATGTTGATACTTCTGGGTTCTAGGGGCCATGGTTGTGCAGACAAGCCCTCAGGCAGAAGTGCCTAATGGCCTCCTGGGATGTTAAAGGGCCCCACATGACACATGTGCGGCGTGGATTGCATCATCCATGTATGACTCAGCTAAGCCCTTGTGCACATGTGTGTTTGTATCATCCACATATGACTCAGCTAAGCCCTTGTGCGCATGCATGAGCCCCTGTCATCTGCATATGACATAGCCATGCCAACCCCCTGTGTGCATGTGCTAGGCAGATTTTAAAAGCTGGACACGCCATCTTCCTCTCTCTCTCTCTGCACACTGACTTCCTCAGGCCTATGCACGCCCCCTCTAATAAACTCCTAAGTGGGTTCGTTGTGTGTTCTGTGTTTCCTTCTCACTTGCACCAGGTAATTTCAGCCCTCTCACTTCAGGCTTATCAAACATGTTTGTCTACCCCCTACACCCCGTCCTGGATTAGGGTGGCCCTTTGATAGGGAAAAGGAGAATAAAACAGTCAACCTTCACCATGCAGCCAATGGGCTGGTGACATTCCTTAGGGAGGTTAGTCTTCAAAGCACCTGTATCTCTTTCTCTGTCTCTTCTTCAATCCAGGAGAGACCTCATTCTGTGATTATAGCTACTCTAACAGTTATGGACACTGTCTCCTTGAGCTAAGATGTGAAATTCCTTCCTCTGTTTCTGTATTTTGCAATTTTGGCCTTACCTGCCTAAGCCATTGGTACCATCTCTGATACCCACATTACTTTAACTGGAGTGCCTTTTAAAAGACAAGTGTGTAATAATACACATTTGATCTATGAGGTGGTGAATCCCACAGGGACTTGGATCTTGATAAAATGTGGGCTCTCCTTGATCAGAAAGCAATAATGTGATTTGCTGCCATCTTTGTTGTTGTTGTTTTTTAAACATGATACAGTTACTGGTATCTAATGAGGTTCTAAAAGTTTTCCCAGACATGTAACTCCAATACTAGTGTTATGCCTAGTTCATGGGGACCCCAAAAGATCACCAGGGAGACTGACTCACTGAAATGCAAAGGCAAGGTTCATTGTGTACACAACATAAGCCTGCAGGGATCTTGTCAAAGCAACTGACGCAACAGAAGCAAGAGGAGGTACCCTGCCCTTCTGGAAGAGATTATCTAAAGGCAAAAATCAGAAAAGCTACATTCGCAGGGTGTGGCGTGATGATTTTCTAAGGTTCAGGACCCCTCTTTGGCTGACATCTGTCTAGGGGTGTTCTGGTGAAAAGCAATGGGTATGTGCTGGCAGGTGATCCTGTCTACATCGGTTGGAACTTGGAACGTTAGGAATTTCCCTTGGATGGTCTGTTCCTGGGTGGTGCCTGGGCAGTCTCAGTTTGTGGTCTTTATTGGAACCAGGTGTTGCCTCAGGGTAAACTACTGAGACTTGGGCTTCTGTAGAGCTTGAGTCCTACAACTAGAATACTAACAAAGGGAGCTGACACTCTGAGGTTCACAGAGGTCTTGGTCCTCCAATTCAACCAGGGCAGACATTCTTATTTTCTATGTTTGGGTGCGTGTATTATCCCATTTCTGAGAAGGATTCTGCTGCTAAAACTAAAGCAATGAAAACCCAGTAAATTACAGCTTTAGCACTCTACCCTCCAACTCTACATCTAAGTACCCCAAAACTTAAAAAAAAACTCCCTAAACCCAGGATTCCTAGACGCCAGCCTAGACCTTGGCCTTGACATACCGAATTGATATTGCAAAGCATCAGGCCCTGTACGGATTCCACTGTAAGTGTCCATCTCCAGTCCTTCGCCTGCCGTTTGGAAACTCCACTGGGAAGGAACTTTGGCGTCCCCTCCATGCTGACAGACCACAAGTCTGTGTTTATGTTTCCTGGGTACAACACCTTCTGTTCCACTTGTTTATTTTCCCCACTCCCAGAAAAACAACAGCTTCCAAGAACCAAAATATCCAAATGAAACCTCCCATCCATGCCATCTATTTTAATTTTTCCCATGTATAAAAATTAGGTTATTTTATTTTAGCTTGGTTTTTTGTTTCTCCCTCCTCTTGGGACATTTCTTTAAGAATAGGCTCTTTGTTTTCCCTGTAGCTCCCCCATGCTTTGGAAATGGCGCCATTCAAGTTTGAAGAGACACTAAAAGAAGCCCAGGGAGTCATTTCCCCTTGCATCATTTGGGCAACAAGCTATTTCCAAACTGTGTTCTGACAAGGGGATTTTGAAGTAGCTCTCCCTTCCTGTCTGCCCCCACTCCCCCAAACCATATAAGCATGCTTGATTGCCCAGCCCCATGGAGAGTGTGAGGGATGGGGCCGAAACACCTGCTCTTGAAATGGTGTGTAAGGTTAGTGACGCTTAACAAAGAAACAGGATTCTGAGAAAGGCCAGCGAAGGGCAGATGCAGGCTAATACAGGAGGTCAAACTAAGAAGATTAAGACTTCCAGCCTGCAGAGAGGAAGGCTGCACAGGGAGATGATCAAAGGCTGCAGAACCACAAAGACCATGGAGATTGCTGGTGTTCACCAGATTCCAACATGCAAGACCAAGCAGGGAGACAAAAATGAAGAAAAACAGAGAAAAAAAGATTGGTTTACGTGGTGAGTCATAAACTTTTGGCACAAGTCATTTCCAAGAGATGGTTTGCATTGGAAGTAATAAAACTTCAAAGAGAGCATACTGTACTTACGAGTGGCAGAGGCACACTGGTTGTCAGAGGTGAATTGGCTGTCTCCTGGGTACCTCTCCAGCATGTTGTGTTTGGGTAGGTGTCATATCAGAGGTAGTCTTTAAGCCATGTTTGCTCTGCTGGTGATTAAATACAGCAAAATTTAGGTTCTTAGGGGCGGAACGCCTTATTCAGCCAAGTACCCTAAAGTGATGGGTGTAATTCCTCACTCTGTGGGGTTTAGCTTGCGTTAAAGCAGTGGTTCTCAACCTGTGGGTTGCAATCCCTTTGGGGATCAATCAACCCTTTGCAGGGGTCACCTGAGACCATCGGAAAATATGGATTCTTACTTTATAATTCATAATAGTAAAAAATTACAGTTATGAAATAGCAACAAAACCAGGCGTGGTGGTGCATGCCTTTAGCCCCCCTAGCACTCGCGAGGCAGAGGCTGGGGAATCTCTGTGAGCTGAAGGCCAGCCTGGTCTACAAAGTGAGTTTCAGGACAACGGGGGCAGTTATATAGAGAAGCCCTGTCTGGAAAAAGCAGGGGTGGGGAGAAGATGTTGAAGTAGCCTTTGAGAACCACTGCTTTGAAGAAACTCGCCAGGCATTCTTGCAGACTCTGCCTGTCAGTTGCTGGAGCTGTTCCTTTCAGCACAACAAGGCAAACACAGTATTGAGACAAGTACAATGGCTGCTGCGTTTCATTACTTCAAAGCAGATGAATAGGATCCAAGAAGGAGAAGACAGAAGAGACTTCCATCTAGAGAGGAAACATCCTGCGAACACTCCTCCATGCTGGAGGTAGAAATTTCTTGCTGGGACAGGCATGGTCTTTCCGTCCTCCTCAGCACCAAGGGTTGAGAGTAAAAGCTCACAGTGGAACCTTTTCTCTGGGTCACAAGGTCAGCTTCAGAAAGAAGTGGAGAGAAAATAGGAATAGTGTAACATCAGCAGCTGAGTCTGGAGAGACGACTCAGCTGTTCAGAGCATTGGCTGCTCTTGCAGAGGACCCAGGGTTCCATTCCCAGCACCCACGCTTGCTGGCTAACAAACTGCTGTAGGAATTCCTACTGCCAGTAGCCTTTAAGTTACCCGCCTACTTGTGCGTGGCCTCTTATACTATTTATGCCCATGTAAAGCGGCCCGTCTGGCCTCTTTTCTGGCTGCGGGATTTGGTAGCTGTTCCCCTTTCCAGCAGAGGATTGTGATCTGCGAGTCTATCCCTAAATAAATAATCCTCTATTATTCTCAATTCTGAGCTAGTGTGGCATTTCTTTTAAGTTTCCTTCTTCAACAAACATCTGTGACACCAGCTCCAGAGCCTCTAACATTCTCTTAGGGTCTTAACAGGCCCTGCATGCACTTGGTGCCTAGATATACATGCAGGTGAAAGACACATACTCATAAAATAAAAGGGTTTCAATCAGGGCTTCTTAGCATTCCTCATATTCTTTCTTGAGTGCCCATGAGACATACCTAGAAATAAAGTATTGTTTACCAATAGTACTTCAAGATTAAGAGTTGATTCCTTTTTGGTAAATCAGAATTATACAGTATAAATAGTTGAGTCATATGAGCAATTCAGCTCTCTCTCTGTTCACTGCTGTGTCAAAACTTAGTGACTCAAACCAAGAGCTAGTGAATTGGACTAATGAATTCTTTGAGTCAATAACAGACCAATTGGTCTCTCCCAGGCAAGGAATGCAGCCTCCAGAGGGCTGGGATTCTATGGAGGGTTCTCCACTCCCACGGTTGGTACTTGGGCTTGGACGTCTTGAAAGTTGGACTGCCCTGGTAATGCCAACCAGAAAAACTATACTTGGCTTCTCCACTCACCAGCCTACTTTCAAGGGAGTAGCATTAGATTGCGCCTTTTGATAGGGGATAGTTAGGGTGCAATGCAGAAAAGCAGTGAGAGAGAGAGAGATTGTCATGGTCATCTCAGAGAGAGAGATTGTCAGGGTCATCTCAGAGAGAGAGATTGTCATGGTCATCTCAGAGAGAGAGATATTGTCATGGTCATCTCAGAGAGAGAGATATTGTTATGGTCATCTCAGAGAGAGAGAGATTGTTATGGTCATCTCAGAGAGAGAGAGATTGTTATGGTCATCTCAAAGAGAGAGATTGTTGTGGTCATCNCATGGTCATCTCAGAGAGAGAGATATTGTTATGGTCATCTCAGAGAGAGAGAGATTGTTATGGTCATCTCAGAGAGAGAGAGATTGTTATGGTCATCTCAAAGAGAGAGATTGTTGTGGTCATCTCAGAGAGAGAGATTGTCRTGGTCAWCTCAGAGAGAGAGATTGTCATGGTCATCTCAGAGAGAGAGAGATTGTTATGGTCATCTCAGAGAGAGAGAGAGATTGTTATGGTCATCTCAAAGAGAGAGATTGTTGTGGTCATCTCAGAGAGAGAGATTGTCGTGGTCAACTCAGAGAGAGAGATTGTCATGGTCATCTCAGAGAGAGAGAGATTGTTATGGTCATCTCAGAGAGAGAGATTGTTATGGTCATCTCAGAGAGAGAGATTGTCATAGTCATCTCAGAGAGAGAGAGAGATTGTCATGGTCATCTCAGAGAGAGAGAGAGAGAGAGATTGTCATGGTCATCTTGGAGAGGGAGATTAGTGTCGTGGTCATCTTGGAAAATGTAGTGCAGCCGCTATGAAGATACAGATGTGTGTGTATGTGTGTGTGTGTGTGTGTAAGTAGTTAAGTAGTTACTTCCTTCACCCCCATGGAAATTAGAGGTTTGTTTGTTTGTTTTGGTATCCAAGAGCTATGGAATGTAAGGATGTGTTTGCAGGGTGGAAGATGGAAAAGGAATTAAGGGTAATTTTGGTAAAAGAATAAATAACCTGAATACAAGAACCCTTTTGCTAAGGGTGTGCAAATAACCAAGTCAAGCTGGCATGGGACTCTGGTACACTCTTCTGTATCTTGAGAAAAAGGAACCCCTGCTGGGAAGACATTCATAGACCATGTTTTAAAAAACAACTTTCCAGAGGAAACAAAGGGATACTCTCAAAACCGTCCTCTAGAAGGACATAATGGAAACTCTGGTAACCACACCCGATATCACTAAGAAAGCCTTCGGGACTTCCTGAAGTGCAGAAGTGACTGAAGAGGAGGGAACGGAAGCAGCCAAGGAATCAGCTGGCATTTCATCCAGAGAGCAGAGAGGGAGTGAAATCTTGAGTAGTCCGAGATGGAGAAGGGAGGGGTTTGGGGACAAATGGTACCAAAGTGATAAGCGAGGATGCAAAGCATGAAGTCTCCCAGGGAAAGGGAACCCAAGTCAACATCATCTAACAGCACTTAGCTCCCTGTTGAAAATAAACAGAACTAAGGGCTTCCAGACACATCCAGGCTGAAGCAGAGGAGTGCCGGGTTCTCTGCCAGAAAGAGTGGGAGCAGAGCTGGAGCCACCGGACTCTCCCTGGGCCTGAACGGGATGGTGAGTGTCGCAGGGAGAAACACACCCACTGAGTTGGGAGTCTGTTAAAGCAGGAGCTCCTTTAATGGTATCAAACAGGGACTTATATAGGGTTGTGATGGGGGTAGAGAAGCCTGGAATGGGCCAAGGCAGAGCAAGGAACAAGGGCCAATAATATTCGGCCATGTTAGTGATGGCTGGGCAGAGGTGGGCCTAGGTCCGGTAGCCAGAGACAGGTCTCCAAACTCAAGCAAGGCTCAGTAAGTTACACTAGGCCTCACCAAATCAAGTTTGGCTTAGGAAGTTTCACTGGGTCTCATGCCCAGGCCTCATGAGGACCAACAGAGGAGGACTTCCATGTCTTCAGAGAAAATAAGGCATCAGTGAAAACCCTAAACCCCTCAAAGTTTGCATACAGAATCATGAGTTTAGATTGTATCTGCATGTTATCCAACACCACACACGGCGATAGAGCAATCTTTTCTGGTTGGTTTGGTTTTTCAAGTGAGGGTTTCTCTGTGTGGTCCTGGCTGTCTTAGAACTCGCTCTGTAGACCAGGATGCCCTCAAACTCACAGAGATCTACCTGCCCCTGCCTCCCAATTGCTGGGATTAAAGGTGTGCATTACCATACCTGGCTTACATTATATAATGTTTAAACCAGGATAAGTATATTTATCTCATCAGCTAATTTCCTTGTGATGAGAACTTTGAAACTCCCCTTAACTGTTGGAAATGTACTGTTTTGTTCTTACCTCTAGTCAACATACTATCTAAGAGCAACCCAGAGCTGGAGGCTGTATCTGAAGTTCTGTTTGCATAAGGATACATAATTCACTTTCTCCTTTAGAAAAACCCAGAAGCTGTGGAGTTTGCTCTAGGCAAGAATAACAGCAACCAGAAAACAAAAATCTGTTAGCATGGACTTTATTGCTCTGGAGTAAAGCCCTTTACATTCTGCCATTTAGGTGGCCCATCATAAAACTGACACCCCAAAGAGAAGGCTGTCTGTCAGTTGAAGGATTCTTAGTCTGCTCAGTCTTATATGTGAAGAAGTTTACAGCATAGAAGTTGTATAAAAGATAATCACACACACACACCCAAACAGATAAATAACAATATTAAACCCCAAATCAAAACCAAAGCAAAACCAAAAAAACAAAAAGACAAAAATAAAGAAAACAACAATAAATGAACAAAAACTGATCCCCAAAGAAACAGTATTCAGGGGGCTGAACATAATTTAGAAACAATAACTGTAAGGTCATCAATTCTGAGAGGGTCGAGAAGACACTGGAAACTATTGCACCATGAAAGGAGAACAAGATGTGAAGCTAGCTGAAAAGTACCAAGAACAAGGAAGGACACTTCAAGATGAGATTGATGATGGCAGAAATAAAATATTCACCTCAGTATCTGGAAGAAAGAATCGAGGAAATCTCCTAAAAGAGACAACAAAAACCAGAGAAAAGAGAGATCAATTAAGGGAAAGACTTAACGCCCAAAAGGTATCGTCAGCAGAAGCGAGGCCATTGGGAGTCTTTCTAGAAACAGTTTCATGGCAACATAAAGGGAGTCTAACAGGGGTAGCCAAAGAGAATGTTCTTCCATAGCTGACCTAGAGGATTGACTCAGTGGTTTAAAATGAGCCCCAAAGAAATCCTGGGACTCCCAGAAGGTGTGGGCCCCAACTCATAATAGTGCAAAGGGCAATGACTTCGTTGCCAGGACACTTGGTTGAGAAACTACCTACTACACACCCAGTGCCATTTCTGGCTTCAGGTGCAAGGCTGAGATCCCAGATTAGAGTCTAAAGAGGCCAAGGATATGGAGATGGTTGTTTTTGAGGAGTGTTGGGAAGTCACCATTGTGGATCTCAATGTAAGTTGTGGATCTGGCTGTAAGTTGGCATCTCTTGTAGGGGAGGACGTCTGGATGGTGTGGTTAACTTACCCATTCCCAGACTGTAGAGTACTGCAGAGTTTCTTATATAAGCAGTTAGAAATCTGTGAGAAGGGGCTATAAGCATCTTGTTTCTGCATACAAATAAACACTGATACATATTGGAAGAAGCAAATGGAGACCAGATAGGAGGAAACTGATTTCTCATCCATGTTTTCAAATATTTACAGATTGACTTGATAGAGTCAATGGCAACAGCATAGCAGGGGCCTACTGTATCGATATTATGAGGTTTTCACTCAGGTCAGGGGAAGATGGCCTTCCAGGTAAGAGCTGTATTAGAAGCATTGCTTGCCTAACTACAAGCAAAGCGTTTCTCACTCTGCCGTGCTCCCTAGCTTTGTATGTGCTCCCTACCATTGATGGGTGGGGGTGGGGAGGAATAATAATGGAGGGACAGTGGAAAAAGTCACTTTTCATATAGTAAGTGAGCTTGAGACTTTCAGTCCTGCAAATTAAGTTAAAATGAATGGCTTCTGAACAGCACACTGGGTGACAGGAAGTTTATAAATGCTGTCTCTGAGGTGTTCCAGTAATAGTACATTGGGGCAGAGTGAGTGTTTCCTGTGACAGACCCCTTGGAAAGACCAGCAGTCTCCAGGGAGACTGGTTAACAAGTCAGTTACTTGAGTGTTGAAAATGAAATAGAAAAGATTGGAGAATTAAAAAAGAAAGACTTTGAAGGAGAAAATGTTAATTTAGTCAGTTCAGTGCGTCTCCTAAGAGAGTGATAGCCAACCCTGCTACCCCACTGTTTGTGGGTTTCTTCTGATTTCAATTTGTGCATCAATCTCTGTGAGCACTGGGGTTTTGTGTTCTGCTCATGCAGAGCGAAGGGACAGAAGAAGGCGAGCGTGAAAATCAGATCGTGTGCAGGGAAAGGTCTGGAAACTGTGTCAGGAGGACTGAGAGATAATGTCCGATTGGACAGCCCATGTGAGAAAGTTGGTGCTGGGAACTCAGTTCCCAGTACCTCTCTTTTCAAGACCTCAGTGGGGATGGAGGTAACACACAGTGACACACCTGTATGTCACAGAACAGAGATAACACATACCGGTACACCTGTGTGTCACAGGATGGAGGTGTGTCACATTACAGGATGGAGGGTAATATAGTGACAGACCTGTATGTCACAGATGGAGGTAACACACAGAGACACACCTATATGTCACAGGATTGAGATAACATATACCGGTACACCTGTCTGTCACAGGATGGAGGTGTGTTACATTACAGGATGGAGGGTAATACGGTGACACACCTATGTGTCACAATCACAGGATGGAGGTAACGCACAGTGACATACCCATGTGTTGCAATCTGACAGCCTTTTCAATAAGAGCATTTTAATTTTCTTTCTCGAAGGCATCTGAAAGGAGACAGGATGAATTGGCTTTTGGAAAGCCTTGACAGTGAGATGGTTAGACAGAGGTACTACAATGTTCAAGACGAGCATACATTTAGATGTGTGCAAAAAGGAAGATGGCCACCCAAAAAGACGGCACCACATCTATATCTTATTTATTTACTTCTTATTCTTGGTATGGGTTAGGTTCTGACCTAGTAAGGAGAGAGAGAGAGAGAGAGAGAGAGAGAGAGAGAGAGAGAGAGAGAGA
>LOEQ01000121.1:142101-160255 GCA_001685075.1 Bramus lutescens | reverse complement strand
AGAGGAGCTTCCATTTTCACAGGCCTCTAACCCAACAAGTTTCATGGTTTCTTTTTGTGCCTGCAATTCTACATATGTTTACACACAGTTTCTCCTATTTTGTTGGCATCCCTGGAAGTTAATAGTGTTGTTGTTAAATAAATGAATGTATTAATTTTAATGCGAAATGATTTTTTTTTGAAAAAGCAGTACTGTTTCCTCGGGAAAGCTTCATGAAATATTTACTTTTCTATCACCACGCTGTAAATCTACTTGACAGTTGTAATCATTTTAGGCTTGAGTTTGTTTGCTCTCTGGTTATTATTCCGATGGAGAGGGCACATGACATCACTTTGTCACCTGTCCCCCTCCATGCCTTCTGTCATCCTGATTCTTAGTTCAGGTTCATACCACTTCCTTGCTCAGACTCTTCTTGCTGGAGCCTCGCTCGACCTGAACTCATTACCCCAGTCTTGCCCATCTGCAAATCCTCCATTAAGAACAAACTGATATGTCTGAAAGGCAGCTTTTTATACTGTCCATGTCTTCCCTGGTTTGGATAGTAATATTTAAGCCCCATTGCCATGTTGACAATTTTGATACACTCCCACCTCTCCATGGTCAGCTTTGCCTTTTAGGGGACTTTTGAAAATGTCTACAGATTTTTTTCTTTTAATTATCACTATGATATGTGTATGGCTGCATAGAGGTGGGTGATGTTACTTAGTTGACAGAGGACGGAGGTGCTTCCAATCCCCCTATAATGGATAGAACAACTCCCTGACCAAAAAAAAAAANAAAAAAAAAAAACTGTGCAGTCTAAAATGTCAATGAAGCTGAGGTTTGGAAACCTTGGTGAAGAGTTAATTTGTCTACTTGACACAACCTAGCGTCACCTGGGGGAGAGTCTCAGTGAGGAATCGGTCTATATTGGGTTAGCTTGTGGGCGTGTGTGCCTTTCAAGAATTGTCTTAAATTAATCAGTGTGGGAAGACCCAACCCACTGTGGGCAGTACCACTAATAAAAGGTGTTCTGAACTGTATGAGTGGAAACATCAAACACACTACGATCATGTAAGTGAGTAAGCATGCCTGCATTCATTTCTCTATGTTCTTGATCATGGATGTGATGTCAAGAGCTATCTTAAGTTATTGTTGCCTTAGCGTCCCCACTATAGACTGTAACCTCAAATGGTGTGCTAAAAGAATCACCTTCTCCTCCAAGTTGCTTTTTGTCAGACTATTTCTGTCTCCCTTTGTTCTACCAGGCAGATTTACTCATGCTCAGGCATGATGCCTGGCAGCTTCTGTTCCTGCCACCCAATAGGCATTTCAACAGCGAGTAAACATTGGGCACGCTTGTTCATTGGATGCTTGGACAGATACCCGGATGGGAAGAATGCGTGCTCCGGTCAGCTGATAGTCAGTCATCCAGTACTGATTACAGGCCATGCTGCTTTTAGTCCAAGTTGAGAATGAACTCTTTGGGTCCTTTCCATGTTCCCCTCTTAATTATTTTCTTTTGGCACCTGCTGCATTTGTTGTTGAGCTGAGTGTAGATGGCCCTGACCCGTCGTTTAAGGGACACTAGCTGTAGGTCCAGATTTAAACAGAGCACTTATTGGATGACTTTGGAGTTCTTCCTTTTAAGGAAGCACAAAAGAGACTTTTTTTTTTTTCCCTTGCAGAAGTTGATCTCTATGAAGCACCTTTTCCTAACACTGACTTCTTCTACCCCAGGGTGCCTCTGCCTCAACAGCTCTGTAAACTCCCATATCTTAGATGCAGAGTAGGGGAACTCCAACAGACACCTCCCACTCAGGGATGTGCAGATTTCACTCGAACATGAAATCCTGTCCATGCTGTGTCAGTAACGGCATAGATCTATCTTTTTTTTTTTTTNACAGCCTCCACTCTGTATCTGTCCCCTTTGATTACAATACAGGCTAGTTGATCTTGCGTCTACTCTTGAAGCCCAAGTTGTACAGTTTTTAGACTTTAACCTCTTTTTTTTTTGTCATCCAGAAGAAAATGGTGCGTCCAATTTCCTGTAGCCTACACCATGCATCATTGGGGAGGAAGGTTTCTCTGGATGGGTGGAGTCTGGGCTAGGACTTCTTGCCTAGCTGATCAGGACTCTCACTTGGCTATCTGTAGCCTCCAGTTTTAAAATGGTTCCATCATTCCCCAGCTCCTTGATTTCCTTATGGATTCTCACCTTATTTCATCAGTATTATTTTCTTTCCTATCAATTATTGGTTCTTCTCATTCCTCTAAATTCCCTTTTAAAGTATTACCTGTTTTTGAACTTGCCACAACCAGTCTCTTCTGTTTCCCTACTTGGCAGAACTTGGAGTCTAGCTCAGGGCTTCAGGTATGCCAGGCATTGTACCGCTCAGCTGTCTCCAGCCCAGGCCATGTTCTTCTCAGGTGGAGACATTTCTTCAGCCCTTTAACTGGGGACTCTGATTTGTTGTGCCTTTAGACATTTCGTGATCTCCATCATCTAGGATTCTATGTGTATATTTGGCTAGATAGGAGAGAAAGAGAAGGGTTAATAGAGAAAGAGATAAATTATCTTCATTTGATTCTTATCAAAAATGGGTCCAATGTCCAAGGGACAGTGATTCTTTTCTAAGAAACTCTGTTCTGATTTTGAAGAATTTCCTTGTTTTGTTAGAGACCCCCACTGATATCTCTCTCTCTCTCTCTCTCTCTCTTTCTCTTTCTCTCTCTGGTTTTTCAAGACAGGGTTTCTCTGTATAGCTTTGACGCCTGTCCTGGAACTAGATCTTGTAGACCAGGCTGCCCTCAAACTCACAGAGATCTGCCTGCTTCTGCCTCTGCCTCCCAAGTGCTGGGATTGAAGGCGTGCACCACCACAGCCTGGTTAATCTCTTTTGACCCATAAGCAAAGCTGGAATAATTTCACTGAGGAATTACTAGGGAAAACCAACACCAGGAAGGTTGATATGGGATATATTTGGCATTGGCCACGGCATAGGGAAGGAGTCTGGTGTTTTAGGTCCAATGACATTGGATCAGATTAAAGTAGGAGGTCAGTTTTCATCAAGAGACTTCAATCAGACAAGAAATATCATCCTCTTCCCTTTGTAACAGGCAGACAGAAAATGAAGATCGGGTCACCAAGAGCTCAGAGAAAGTACAAGTCCTCTCATAAAATGTCACAAACTGAGAGACAGTTTATACATGCGTAGGTGGACAGCACATTCCAGAGGTTATAGGGAGCAAGCAAAGAATCTGCAGCAATAAGGTTGATGTTGGGAGTGCTTGATTCGATTAATACAGTGCATGTCTGGTAAGCGTGGGGGTCTGAGTTCGGATCCCCAGCATCCATTTGGGAACTGAGTGCAGTGATGTGCAGTTGTCATCCCCAGTGCTGAGGATGACAGTACTAGGGCCATCAGAGCTGGCCCGCCAGCTCTCTTTCCGAATTGGTGAGCTCCATGTTCAGTGAGAGACATTCTTGAAAGAAGGAAGGAAGGAAGAAAGGAAGGAAGGAAGGAGAGGGGGAGAGAAAAAAGGAGAAGAAAAAGAAAAGGAAGAAAGAAGGAAAGAAAAAAGAGAGAAAAGACAATGTGAGTTGAATGATATAGCAAGAATCAATATAGCGGAGAATGTTATAGCAAGCCATATTATACTAACTTCTGGCCTCTTTGTGCACATGCATACACACACATGAAAACATGCACATGCGTTCATCACATGCTCTAAAAATGATTGATGATGAACATGCAGGAATTCAGCTTTGAAGGGCACTGAGGAGAAGTGCCGTCACTCCACTGCAGACCTGGATGGCGCAGATGCAAAGAGGAGACATGCAATCACTTCACTGCAGACCTGGATGGCGCAGATGCAAAGAGGAGACATGCAGTCACTTCACTGCAGACCTGGATGGCGCAGATGCAAAGAGGAGACATGCAGTCACTCTGCTGCAGACCTGGACGGCGGAGATGCAAAGAAACGGTCCACCCAGCTCCCCTGTCTATTCCCTACTAGTAATTATCACACAAGAAAGAACAAGCTATTTTTTTTCTGTAAACCACTCTTTTCCTTTTTGTGTATGCATGTGTGTGCATGTGTGTGCGTGTGTGTGCGTGTGTAAGGTTCATTTATTCTTATTGTACTTCTCCTCATGAACTCTCCAGTTTATCTTGCCTGGCTTAGGACATACGCACCATGAATCCTAGTTCAGCCAAGGGCTTGGGAAGTAGAACCCAGCTTAGTGAACACCTCCTGCAGGCGTCTGTGCGCACCCTCTACCATATGTTTTTTTTTTTTGTCATTAAGATCAGCCTCTTCAATCCAGACCCAATTAGCCAGGATGTCTCAGCAGTCCCCCTTCTTATCCCGCTCATTGTGATTTTGCATATTTTCTGCAATGGTGTCAGAAAATGATCAAATACCCAGGGAACAGATGGTGGCGATATGTAGCACATGAAAGATCCGGAAGACCATTTGTGATCAATGAGAGAAGATTCTGGGCTAAAGTGTAGAGACAGTTCACTCTCCTCTACATGGCTCAAATCAGTAACTATGGAAACTCCTGTTTGAAGTTTATTATCATAAGCCAGAACGATGACCTCAGTCATCAAAGACAGGCAGCTGTGATGTGGATGGTGATTGCACTCGGGCTGATAAAGGGATTAATAATGAACAGATCTTTGAAGGATTTCTAATGAGGGGAGAAGTGAAGGGTTCAAGAACATTCCCAATACCTGTTTTTTTTTTCCCTAACGTTTTAATGAAAAGTTTCCAACACATACACAAAAGTCGTCAGCCTCGCCCATCAGGCCAGAGCTGATGTGCCTTTGATGATTGTTGTCTACAGCCATTATTTTCATTTTAGGGTTTACAAAGGGTGACGACTTCCTGGTTCTGGCTGTCCTCCCGCAATTATTGGGTGAGAAGTTTTCTAGAAAGGAAATGTTTCTCTCGACAAATGTCTGATTACCCCCCCAACAGGGAAAGCATGGACACAGATCTAGGAAGGGTGGAATAGATGCCCACTTTATCCCTTTATCCTTCAGTCTGGAGAACTCCCATGAGGCTGAGGAGATGGCTCCATTGGTAAGGTGCTTTCTGTGCATACATGAGGACCTGAATGTGAACCCCAGAACCAACCCTGGGAACAGATATGTGTGATGGTGATTGCGTGTAACCCAGAGCTGAGGAGGTGGGGACGGGCAGTCTCTGGAATCACTGCTACCCAGCCTAGGTGAGGTCCAGGTTAGTAAGAGACTCTGTCCTAAAGTAGATGCCGCCTAATGAATATCACTTAAGGTTTTCCTCTGGCCTTTTGGGCTCTGTACAAATGCGCACGCGCGCGCGCGCGCGCACACACACACACACACACACACACACACACACTCATCCCATCTCCTAGCAGTTTGGTTTGTGGTCTCCAAACAAATGCAATGTAATAGATTGTTTTAAAAATATTTGCTAAAGTAAGATTTTTGTCCTTCCATTTTGAAATTTTATTTTCTTTCCTAAATGTAGCCCTCTTACCCTTCCGCATGTCCTCTCGTCCACAAAAACTAGTAAAACATCCTCATATAAAAATGACATTAGAGGCATTGGGTTGAGGGAGAGTTATGGTTTTCGTGTTCATTTTTCAAATATTTTATGATTTGTGTTGAATGCAAGGACCTCCTAGACCTGACATTGTGAGGGTTGGTTGAAAGATAAATTCTGGATGTCAAGGGGTGATGTGCAGCCTCCTCTTGCCTGGCAAAAGCAAGGCTGTTCTCATCCTGTGATATGTAGACAGGGTTGTTGGCTGTGGCAGCAGTGTTTGTCTGCGTTGCTCCTCACGAATCCTGGCAAGGACAATTTTGGTGTCCCCAGGATTCTGTATCGGATACTTTAGGATGTAGCAATATCATGTGTCTCTGATAGATTTAACCCAATGAATTATTGTCAAAAGGCTAGTGTGTTATTCTGGAGGTAGGGAGATGTGGAGGAAATGGGATGATTTGAAAGAAACAATAATTGCAATAATGTATTTTCTATTCGTTCCCCCTATCCTTTGGATCTACTATGAGTTTCATGGCCTCAGAACAGAAAGAGCCAAAAGCTTGGAGTGGAGTGGAGGTGGAGAGGTGGTGCCTAAATAAAATATTTGGTGAAATTTAATTCTTAGAAGCTGTTTGAATAGAGAAAAGCCTAGAGAAAAGAAGGAATAGCAGCAATGCCAAAGTGACCTTATGAGCCTTGATTTCCAAAGACTGTGCATGTTGCTGAACTTGACTTTTAGACAAGTGTGCACAAAGTCTATCACAAGTATTTTGTGGCACACGTTTCTACTGAAAAGTTGTCATTTACTTGAAATTCAAGTTTGATAAGATGAATGGCCAATCTCTTTTTGTTATGCCCAGAAACTCTATTTGGATAGCTCAGGGTGGCTGTTTGCTGTGCTGTGTGTCTTTTTTTTACTTCAGGAAGACCCACGAAGTCTTGGTAAATGACCATGGCACTTCCTGTAGATCACACAGATGGACATCTGTGTCTAGCCTTCTGCTCTTCAGACTGCTGATTTCTGGTGACTCTCTCATACAGGCGAGTTTCAGTAGACAGAGGTGTCTGTAGGGAAGGGACCAGAAGCTCTCCCTCTGTTGATGTTTCTCACAGGGCATTTTAGTTATACAAAGCTATGGCCTAAAAGCATCATTGCCTTAGGAGCTGGGCAGGGGCATTTAGATTTAACTAGACAACATGGACACCAGTTAAAGTTTTGCTTACCTTGCTCAGATATTCAGAGGAGAGGTCAGTGTAAAACTCCTGTTTTTGATGATGTGGCTGGAGAGCTAGACAAACTGAGAAGCCATCTGCATCTCAGTATCTCCTTGTAAACTTGACTGCATCGAGCAGATCATGCAAAGCTGATGTTCTGGACTGAGAATGTCTCTATACTTTGCCTGTGCAGACTTCTAAGATTTTCTAGAAATACACTCTGCATCCCTGAAAGCCCTCTCTATTCTTCTTTCTGTAGAGGTTGTCAATCTTGCAGAACTAGGATGGCCACCAGGTCACATTTGATGATGGTGATGATGAACCATTCTCAGGAAGGAGATGTTGCTATTTCCCAAGACTACAGTCCTGCAAAGTTGAGAACACAGCCTTTGTGGTTTACTGATTCCATGGCCTTTCCTAAGCCTCTTGGTAATGTCCTTGGCCACTGATGATTTTGCAAAACATACCCACACATCCAGCTTCAGCTGCTTGGTCCGGGGGCAATTACCTGATAACACCTGAGCCAACCATACTACAGCTCTGCCCTTACCCTGTCCTGAGATGCCTCCCGTATTCTCCCTCCCCAGTCAGCAAATTCCTTCCTCCCCCAAAGCTCTAAAGTGCATACAGCTCCTAAAATATGCGACCAGAACTCCCAAGTAATAAAGTCTAGAGCTAGAAAATAGGGAATATAAATCATTGTTTTAACAAAGCAGCGAATTTAAGGTTAGGAATATGTTCTTAAAATGCCATCACTATTAGTAGTTCTTTTAGTGCTGAGCATCCCATAAGACTTTTGTATTATTGTTTTGGGTTTCTCATTTTTTTCCAGAAAAAAATCGCATTCCATCATACCACACTTATCACAACTAATTCATATTGTATTATGTCATAATAATTTTGTTTACCTATTCTACAATGGAAAAGCAGGAATTAACCTTTCATTCATTTTAATGGCCATTGCAATGTCTGCTTTGTGAATCAGTGATACTATTTATTAAGTAGAGGAATTCATATGTTGTTTTCTTGGTTATTTGCTATTCATGGAGCCTTATAGGGGTTAGGGTTATTAGGTTGTTAGCAGAAAAGCTGTTTCTAGTAGTTTTGTTACTTAAAGGTGTGCACATATACATGTGGATGGCGTTTGCCCCACAGAAAGAAAACTGTTTGGAATCTGGATTTAAAAATGATAGACAAGATGTGTTTTATAGAGGATGCTTTCAGTCCCAATACTTGGTAAATTGGGAGTCTGATGTGGGAGGACCATGAGTTCTAGGTTACCCTGGGCTGTGTATTGAAACCCTGTCTCAAAAACCCAGAAGAAAATATGAAGATGGGAAATAACTGTGTAAGATAATGCTTGTTAGCTAGCTTGATCCAACCATTCCAGAACACAAACGTATTTTAAACATCCAGTTGTCTACCTTAAATAGATGTAATTTGTGCTGATCAGTTATGAAGTAAGTGCACACAAATTTTAAAGAGGAATAAGGCAGAAGAAGGACGTGGCTGGATTGCAGAGAGGCAGCTTTTGCTCTAAGGAGTTTTTTTGTCTGAGAATACGAACTTTCATGGATGTCAGAAGAGTGAGGGAAGGAAGTGGAACAGCCCCATCCATGGCATAGGTACCAGAGTGGGCTGAACCTCCTGAGTGGATGCTCAAGGGACTGAGAATGAAGTCACCCCGAGGAAAGAAATCTACAGATCAACCAGAATGCACTGGAGGGGCCCACCGTGTAGAGCACCAGGATTCCATGCACAGTGTCCTCATCTGTCCCAGTACCAACCCTTTCCAGGACCTGTGCACTGTGAGCCTACGAAAGAACTGTGTCTTTACACAGATCCTACTTCAGGGGAGCCTTTTTGAGATGGCAACAGCTGGTAGGAGGCACAGACAGACCAAGAGGCTGCTAAGGAGTTGAGTGATAGAGAGCTGAAATCCGTGGTCCTCTTTCCCCCTGCTTTTCTCCTCCAGTCACCTCAAAATCAGGGTGGAGATAGTGAGATGAAGGAACTGGACAGCCTAGACTTAGCTGTATTCGTTAGCGTTTCTGGTGCCATGAGAAAGCAGTGCTAGTTTGTACCATGTTGACAAAACCGTAGTAGGCAGCCCACTTACTCAATCCATGCAGTAGCACTTAACACATTAGTAGTGCATTAAATACACAATAGTGTATGGTATAGTGCCTACTGTTATAGTAAAGAGTGATACAGCATTACAATAAATAAATAGCATAGGGAATATGGCATATTTGTATATATTTTGAGGTGTGTCAGCACTATGGTGACCTGCCTCCAACTATTTGCTTAATTATCTCCAATTACCTAACATCTCTTTTTAATTTTTCACTGCCATTAAGACGCTATGTTTCCCTCTTGGAGAATTTTATATTAATATCTTTGATTATTCACTTTGGCTAAGTTCCTGGAAGTAGAATTCAACCCAAGAGTATAGATAGTTTTGTGGGTAATGACACCCTTTGTCAAATTGCTTTCCAGAATGAGTATTCAAATTTACATCTCAACTCATAGTATAAGATAGATTTTTGCTTAAGGATGGTGCTATTAGCTTTGTATTTTTATCAGGAACATGGAAATCTAACCAGACAAAAATGGACATATTTTTAGTTTTGCATGCTTTTTACTCTGTCAAATTAATTTTATTGTACTCCTTATGTTAACCATATTGGTACCATAAACATTTTTTAAAAAGAAAGTTGATTTTCTTTTTAGTGAAAAAGATATACTTAAGGCTGAAAATGTAAACAAGCTCAAAGGAGAAAATAAAGATAATTCACAAGCCTACCTTCTGGATATAACTACCCTGGCAGCTTAGATGTAGGAGCGTTTAATCTTTATTTTGGTGTTAGTTCTATTCAGCAGCTTTCAAGCTTGGCTGCATATCATAATCACCCGTGTTGCTTTAAAAAAAAAATACAGATGAGCAGAGTTCATCTCTGGAGATTCACATTCGCTAGGTCCTTCTAGAAGCTTTCCTTTCTTGCCTTAAACATGGCTACATCCCAGATGCCTTAGGGATTTATTTTCCTGTCCTCTCTGCTCAGCGTGTCTACATCCAAAGCTTTAATGGTGCATTTAAGCAGAAGCAGCCTTGTGTGCCAGCATGTAGTCAGGTGTATTCTTCAAGACTACGTGAATTTGCTTCAGAATTCCCAAGCGTAATAAATCCAGACTTCATCTCCTTGTTTTCGGCAGAAGCTAATCATTACTTCCATGCTCCGAGACCATGGCGATTCCATCTTTCTTCCCCATTACACTCTACCTAGCCAAGTGGACTCCAAGATGGCTGCCAAGAAGCCCTGCCTCTGCTATCCATGCCCTTCCATAGTCCCTCCTATTTCAGTAATGTCTGATGGAGCAATTTGTTTGGAACCAAAAGAGGCATAGACTTGTCACTGTCATAATTAGTTGACATAAGAGCATGTCTCCCAGCCTGCTAGCAAATTGGCCTTTGGTTGGTTTTGTTGCAATGTGTTGGAGTATCCCACACAGCAAGGAACTGCATTCTGTCTGAAGCCACGTAAACTATAAAGCAGGCTTTCCTCCAGTTGGGCCTTCAAGTGAGTCTTTGGCCAACTTTTTATAGTGTTATGTCAGCCACCCATGAGTCTGTGGATCCAGCTACACCATGCCCAGGGTCCTGTTCCAAAGAAATTGAGACCAATGTGCTTGAGTAAAGTTGGTGTTAACTGGTTAGCCAGCAATGAATAACTTACATAATTAATTCCCAAGTACTGTAAATTTGTTTTCTTGGTACCTCTCAAATCTGCTCTATTTTCTATGTCAACCATCAGGCATGTGAATCAGGCATGGTCATCAACCCCTGATTGTTTATAACGGCCTTCTAACATGATACTCCCCCCTTTCCCTCTCAGGCACACAACCTTTTAACCTTCCTTTTTCTTTTTCTTTTTCAAAATCATCTTGCAAAAAGAGAAGGACTGTATTCTGTAGCTCACAACTATCCTTATTTTTCATGTTGGTTTTGAGAAAAAGGCCAGAGTTTTCAACATGACTCATGGTGTTCTCTGTAACCTGGCTCCTCTCCTCTTCTCTAAGGTTCAGATCCTGGTGCATCATGCCTGCTCGGTTTAACCTCCATCTCTCTCTCCCACCCACTACTTGGGTACTTTAGAGTTTTCATCTTGCTATGACTGTTTTCACGTGGCTTCTTAGTCAGTCTTTCCAGATGCCGGTGTCTGAGCTGGAAGCCCAGTACATCCCTGGCTGTCCTCACGTTCATCCTCTGTCGCTGTCATTATCATGGCCTGGTCTACTCATCTGAGTCAATCCCCCATAGATTATAAACTACAGAACATAGAAATCTTGCCATTTTAAATTGCTGCTTAGTTGGTATTCAGTAGATATTGGTTGGGTGGACGAATGCTTGCCAGTGGAGGGTTCTGTTTTCCTTGTTTGGTAGAATCTTTGAGGCATAGACTAATGTTCTAAAGGCACCGCATTTGGATCAATAGGGGATTGATAGTTAGATCACTGCTTCATCTCCTGCAAGACAGCCCACCACAGCCCTGCCCTATGCCAGAGTCCTGTGCCTAATGGGTGGCAGATGGGGACTGGGACCAGATGCTTTCCACGTTAGCGATCATTTTGGGGTCACTAGAGTGCATTCAGTAGGTGGCATGTGGTCCCCATTTGTCCCACATCCAACCTAATCCTCTGATTTAGAAATATCCAGAAAGTACAGCTAGGCCTCCCTTCGGCCTCATTCTTGTCCTGCTGCTCCTTCTTAGGGGAAGTGACTGAGGTGAACACATCCTCTACATTTTCTTTATCTGGGTTCCTCTTTGGTGACTGGAAGGCTGCTTACCAGTTTGCCCGTGTGAATACCATCCTTCCTTTTTGCCAGCCTGCCTGATCCAAGAACCTCCACATTGATTGGAGAGGCGGGAAGGAAAAGATTAAACTTAATTATTTCACCTGGATAATGCTCTTAGACGTGACTGGTTTCTTATACATGGAAATCCCTGGCTAGGTATAACTTATCCTCACTCACAGCTGGGCATATTCAAATTAATTTTTGGATTCATCACGATTCTGAAAATGTTTCCCTGCTTTTCGGTTTTAGAGAAATGGAACCCAGGGCTTCAAGCATGCTAGGCAAGCGAGGGAGGACGAGGACACCCTCTTTGTGCTTTCATAAATGATTGACCAACAATGGAGGATGAAATACTTAGATAGAAGCTATTCTCTCTTAAGCCTGCCACTTCTGAGCCGCTGCCTTAAGAAAAAGAAGTCTGAACCCAGACAGACTTTGTTTTCTCATGAATCACATTGTTTAATTTGGAGCGTAACGTGTTGTTTTCTTTGTAATTTAATTCATTATGCTAGCATGTCATTTCAGTGCTTAATTTTGTCTAGCACATAATAAATCTATTTGCTTTACATATTTAAGTCATTTTTTGGGGGGTGGATCTGGCCTAGAAAAGTAATTTTCAATCTTGTTGCTTCTGTTTCAAGTGTATAGATTTCTTTCCAAGGCACATTTGCAATTATGAGATCTCCATGTCAATTGCGATTTTTTTAAATTTTAAATCTGAGAGCTGCTCTCTGTGCAGTGAAAACGTCCATGCTGTTATTCAAGGTTTTAATTTCATATTCGTTTTTTTATTAAAAGTAGATTTAAAAAAACCAGCCTTTTCCAAACCTGTAAGTTCACCTTACACATTTTATTATTTGATTTATGAACCTAGTAAATTTTAACAATTGCTTTCAAGGGAGCCTTTGAATAATGTTTGATCCATTTAGGTTGAACACATTCAACTCTCAGGCAGTTCTCTTTACGACTCTGTTAATAAAATCCCCTTTAAGTATTTAAACCCCATGTATAAATTTGACATATTCAGTTTTCTTTTTAAGTTTTTCAGATGCCCAAAGTACTAGCCAAACTTTAACAATGCCAGTAAGTCTAGTAAATAACAAATCACATGTTCTCTGAACCAGTACAATACTTTTAAGCTTGATTGGATTCTTTGTATCTTTCTATTTATAGGTGACGGTCTAAAAATCCATTACTCAATTATACCTTTAAATGGGAATCTGAAAGCCAATCTGTCATATTCACTGATAGGCCATATGGTCTTAAATCTTAAATACCTATCTATCTATGGCAAGCTTATAAATATTGTTCCTTTTCTAAACTTAACACAAAAATATTAGTTCTTTAGCATAAATTTACTTTGTTATTTCCTTATTGAATACAAACCTATCTGTAACAAAACCACATACACTCGGTGGATTTTTTTTGGTGTGTGCTTGTGGTATATGTGTGCATGTGTGTGAGTGTGCGTGTGTATCTCTGTGTGTGTGTCTGCATGTGTCATGTCCATCTGCACATCTATATGCATGTGCACATATGCACACATGGCTATCTGAGTGTGGAGGCCAGAGGATCATGCCAGATGTCCTTTCCTATTGCTGTTATCTTTTGAGACAGGGTTTTCGTCCGAACCTGAAGTTCATGGGTCTGGCTAGGCTGCCTAGCCAGCTAGCTCCAGGGACCTGTCTGCTTATGTTTCCCCAGTGCTGGGATTACAGGCGCCTGGTTTTTTATATGGATACCAGGAATAAAACAGGTCCTCGTGCTTGTCCAACCCACAGCTTTTGAACTGAGCCATTTCTGGAGCAACTTTCCTATTGAATTTCATCATCAGAAATAAATGGAGGCTGCTGTTGCAAACAAGCTGAACTTACCATTTGGGGAGTAAGAATTAATATGGTAGAGACTGGTTGGCTCACCAGCCGACCGAGAGCACACATTAGCCAGAGACTACTGACCAGGCTGCATGGGACCTAGGGTAGCAATATAAACTGTCTGACAACCAGGTCTTCTGCTAATGCCTGTGGATGGGATGGGGCTGGTGATCCTTGGGTCAAACGTGCCGTTCTTTTGATTCCAAACTGCTTTCTTGGAGTTTGTTCTTCAGCTTTTCCAAGATTATTATTATTATTATTATTATTATTATTAGTGTGTTGTGTAGAACTGGGTAGACAATCCGTTCTTTTAAACAGCAGCAGGAATAATGATACACAACTGAATTTCCTGAGCTTTTGCTGTGTGCCCCATTTGGTACTATGTATCTAGGACTCTGTCCTTGGCACCATCCAGCGATGAGAAGAAAGTTGTGGCTATAATTATACTGCAAGTTTAAATTTTAAAAAAATTGAGAGGGGGAGGTGGACAAATAACGTGACCTGAGCCACCTAGCAACCGATAAAGGATTTTCAGCCCTTTTTGATATTGCCTTTGCCACAACATTGTCTTTATGCTCGCTGTGACGCCATAGTTGTCAGTTGTGGATTGGTTCAGAGCGTACCCAAGAGGCCACGCCTTTAGAGGAGAGCGGCTTCCTGCAGGCTGAAGTTGGGTTTTTGAGGTTTCCATCGCCCTGGTAGATTTTTGCTTGTTTGCCTGTTTTTGTTTTTCGAGACAGGGTTTCTTTGTAGCATTAGAGCCTGTCCTGGAACTGGTTCTGTAGACGTCCGACCGGAGCTTGAGTGTCTCTAGGAGGACGGAGACGGAGTGGAGTGCTGGGATTAAAGGCGTGCACCACTACCGCCCCGCCCCTGGTAGATTCTTAGCTACACCATCTTTCCTCCTTCTTGGCTATGGTCTTTGCTTCCCAGCTTCACCCTCCATTCATTGGCCCTTTTCATACAAATGCACACTGCACACATGGAGCATGCGCATCTCTCAGGGCTTCCAGGCTGACCTCGCAGCATAAGCTCTGCCCTCCACCCTGCTTTACTCCATTGCTGTTTGATGCCCTACAGGGCGACTGCATAGTCAGCGTCAGGCTAGCTCTGCTATCGCAACTTCAAGTTTCTTAAAATGATTTGTCTTGCATGACTTTTTAATTCTGTGTCTCTCTATGCATGCTGCATGAATGTAGGTATCTCAGGAGACTAGAAAAGGGTATCACATATCTTAGATCTGAAGTCATAGGTAGTCCAGAGTCATCCAGTGTAGGTGCTGGGAATTAAACTGGGATCCTCTGGAAGAACAACAAATGCTCTCCACAGTTGAGCTATCTTTCCAGCCTTCCTTGATTAACTACTTTTTGGAATGTATTCTATTGGCTTTTATTCTCAACTTGTAGTAAGATTTCCTTTGTATTTTAATAAATAAAGCTTGCCTGAAGATCAAAGAGTAAAACAGCCACACTGGTCAGCCTTACAGACCAGGCAGTGGTGACACACACCTTTAATCCCAGTAGCCACACTAGTTGCCATAGAAACGGGACGGTAGTGGTGCACACCTTTAATCCCAGCCCTAGAGAGGAATATAAGACAGGAAGAGACAGCTCTCAGACACAGCCTCATTCTGAGGTTCCTGGAGGCAGGATTGCCATTTCAGACTGAGGTAGAGGTTAGAGCCAGTGACTGGTTGTTTTGCCTTGCTGACATTCAGGTAAGCCTTATTTATTAAAATACAAATGAAATGAAACATCACTACATCTTCCTAAGAAAGAAGCAGAAGAGGGCTTCTGTCTTAGCCAATGTTCTGTTGCTCTGAAGAGACACCATGACCACAGCAACACTTATAAAGGGGTGGCTTACAGTTCAGACATTTAGTTCATTATCTTCATGATGGGGAGCATGGCAGCATGAAGGCAGCCATGATGCTGGAGAATAGTTCAGAGTTCTAGAGCAGGCTTCTCAGACGGCAGGAAGAGAGAGACACCAGGCCTAACTTGAACATCCGAAATTTCAAAACCGACCCACAGTCACACACTTCCTCCAACAAGGTCACACCTACTCCAATGATCCCACACCTCCTAACAGTGTCACTCCCTGGTGACCAAACATTCAAATCTTTGAGCCCATGGGGTCATTCCTGTTCAATTCCGCACAGCGTCTTTGCTGTATCCAGAGGTACACACTCCACTCCACCCCGGACAGTATTCCACTGAGACTGGGTTTTTGTGTTTTCTTGTGAGTTTAAAGGCATTTTAGCTGACAATTAAGAAATGCCAAATCAAGGCCTGCCAGCCAGGCTTTATTTAATGTGTTTATCTGATATTCTTAAAGATCTCCGTGATAAAGATTTTCTGTCTCAAATGACTTACTTTGAAGAATTTATAGTGGAGTTATGTTTAGGTCATCGTCCCTTTTTTCATCTAAAAGATAATCTTTGAAATACACTTTTAGATAGCCAGAACTGAATGTTATTTTCATTCAGCATCATGAACATTAGTTATTCATTAACAGCAATCCTGGCAATGTGTATGATTTAATGACAGATATTACTTCTTTCCCACTTCTATGACACAGAGTACAATAAAGAGCATATTCTCTTTTCTAAGTGTGACAAACGGCAAGAAGAGAGTTGGCTGTATTGAGAGGGGGCTGAATCTGCAAAAGCTCATCAGAGGAAGCAAGCCCTGGCTTTCTGCCATGGAGAGTAGAGGCTGATCCCCTCTGTCGGCATCCGAAGTCACTCTGCAGTTTGAATTCTGGTTTTGCAGTTGAATTGCTTGTTCCTTCTCCCCATGAGCCCCGTACTGAAAGCAGTATACCGGGGGTGAGCTTGTTTTTGTTCTTCTCCATCTGAGATCTTTGTTTCCAGAATCCTTTTCCAGAATATTCTTCCTTTCTGTTCATCTTCAGAAACCTATCCTTCTGTCTCACATCTTTGCCTCCTCGGAAGACACTGATGCTCGAGCCTGCCTTGGATTATAATTTGTTCTCAAATCCCAGACTGGATTCGAATTTCTAGAACCAAGGTCCAACAACTCTAATAGATAGGTTATTTGGTTTCAAGGAGACTTGTAACAAGAACAGAAGTGAAAGATGCTGCGTGGAGGCAATGGATCAATGGAGAAAATAGAGGAAACGGCAATAGGTCCTCAGATAGAGAGGAGTGAGACAGACAGACACCACTCCCTCTAGAGAGTGAGACAGACAGACACCACTCCCTCTAGAGAGTGAGACAGACAGACACCACTCCCTTCAGAGAGTGAGACAGACAGACACCACTCCCTTCAGAGAGCTAATTTTTCTTCCCTTGCCAGAATACTTGTTGAGGTGCTAGAACTTTCGGCACTGGGGAAAGATCTGTTTACTTTTGCATGCAAATTTCAAAACTGAGTCTGAAGTAAATATTTATCTCCCCATGCAATGCTCATAGCCTGTACTGTGTCAGAGAATGAGCTTGGGATTGCAAGAAGTATTTCAGAAACCCCAGGCTGTCTATCAATTTACCAGTTATTCCTGCGAGTCTCTTTGACATTCACATTCTATCATTTTTGCCTAACCAGTGTTATTTGAAAGATTAAACCTGATTCCTTTTTTAATACCTGAACGATTATATTTGAGACCAAAATTTATTTTCATTTTGTGTGCATTTTCCCCCTAAATCAAATTTATTATTTTCACAGAGGCTATCCTTTTTGTGTGTGATTGTGGTTCTAATTGTTTCATGGTGGGGATTATAATGCAGAAGAAACCAAAGGTAGGAGAGAGCTGTCACTGGAGAAGGAAGGAGTTCCTCGTCGCACGGCTCTTAAGCAATTCCTCCTAAGCTATGGAAGCTTAGTTCAAAATGTTGTCATCTCCAAAGCCCACCACAGCCAACTGAGGCCGAGAGTTTAATATTGCTACCCACTCAGCAGCACCTAATCTAGCCCAAAGAAAGGAAGGGTAAATGCGATTTCTGGGCTATTTTCCATTTTTTGCTTACTCCAAAGTCCTAGTTTAAAGAATCCTAAAGTCTTATGTTGGATCTTGCTGTGCTGGGAGAGGGCCAATGTGGTCTATCTCTGTGATAATGGCTTCTGCTTCTATCTGAGCTTGTCATGTGACGGTGTATATTATTAAGGTAGAAGAGTCTAGAATTG
Source organism: Bramus lutescens (assembly GCA_001685075.1). Classification (NCBI taxonomy): domain Eukaryota; kingdom Metazoa; phylum Chordata; class Mammalia; order Rodentia; family Cricetidae; genus Bramus; species Bramus lutescens. The sequence continues at coordinate 142,643 of LOEQ01000121.1, read as the reverse complement.
CTTCCTCTGTTCCTGCCATTGGAGGGAGATGTATCTGGAATCTCTAGTGGAAGTCACTAGGATGGTAATGTTGCTGCTTCCCATTTTATAAGCTGCTCAGCATAAAAGATTTAAATGACCTCTGAATTGCTAGTGGCACTGAAGTTAGAATGCTGGATCAGAAGGGAGAGAAGACAGCCATGGAGGTTAAGGTGGAAAAGGAGGAGAAATCGAAGGAGAAGCATCTGCATAGGCAAATACCTAGAGCCAAGAGTCTGCAGGAGTGGAGAAGGATGAGGCAATTAGGAAGGGTGAGCCAAAAGCCTCCCTTGTCTGCCAAGCTAAAGATGTGGCCTGCGAGCTTCAGAGGATAAGGACAGCTGGTTCCGCGAAGCGGGAATGGTGATGGTGCATGCCTGAAGATTCAAGCTGGTGGCTGAATCCTGGCACAGGCCAAATCAAGGCAACTGGAGGCTTGGGGAGAACCCCCATGGGAACTGAGAATCTCCCATGTGGAGTGTGTTTGTCATAGCTGGTGCCTCTCTATCAGAAATTCCTGAGAA
>LOEQ01000121.1:131110-142080 GCA_001685075.1 Bramus lutescens | reverse complement strand
CCATAGTTCTTAGTACTTAGGCATTGTGTTTCTGTACCACAGTGTCTGAGGCACCTGGTGGGGAGTCAAGAAAGTTGGGGGCTCAACCGATTAGTGGCATCTTTGACTGCTGGCTGTTGGCCAGCCCTCTACTGGGACTGTCAGGCATGCTATCTGGATGGAATACTTTTTAAGTTGCCTAGGCTTCCTCACAGCAGGGTGGCCAAACTTCAGGTTTTCAAAGGGCAGGTAAGAGAGGCTGCCATTTTGTAGCTTTCCCAACATTCTACTGATGAAGAAGTACAACACAGATTTCTCTGTAGGCTCTACTTCTTTGGGAGTGGAGTAATGAAGAATTAAACACGTTATGTGCTAATTAGAAAGGTGTCATCCCTTCAGGCAGACACTTTCCTCCAGGCAAAGAAAAGTTGTTCCTGTTTCTAAACAACTGTAGCTCTGTACACCTGTTGCCTTCAGTCCTGCTTTTTCTCTGAACAGAGAGCCTTTGTGAGGTTCACAACTTGTGCGACCCACGCAAAGGATCTGGGCTTAGAAAAATCACAGGGAATCTGTTGTTGGTTGTTTTTACTCTTTGCTCTTTCACTCTTTGGGGGTCTTGCCACGCAGTTCTCAAATACATACACACGAGACTGTTACTACTTATAAATGCCCAGCCTTAGCTTTGCTTATTTTTAGCCATCTATCCTTAACCTAAATCATCCCATCCACCTTTTGCCTCTGGCTTTTATCATCCTATCTACCCTATTCCGTGATGTGCTGTGTAGCTGGGGGCGGCCCCTGGAATCCTCCTCCTTCTCTAATTCCTAGATCTCCCCCTTCCTAGATTTTGCCTCCTATTTATTCTCTCTGCCTGCCAGCCCCGCCTATCCTTTCTCCTGTCTTGCTATTGGCCGTTCAGCTCTTTATTAGACCAATCAGGTGTTTTAGGTAGGCAAAGTAACCCAGCTTCACAGAGTTAAACAAATGCAGCGTCAAAGAATGCAACACATCTTTGCATCATTAAGCACATGTTCTGCAGCATCAACAAATGCAACACATCTTCAAATGATATTCTACAACCTTACTTTCTTTGTCTCTGTCACTTCTCAAAAGCAGAAGGAAAGGATGTTTCATCAATGTCATTTCTAGTTTTTCCTTACACACATGTCCTCACCCCCAGCTGATCCCCTTACATTAAAAGCTGTTTGGTTTGTTTTTGTTTTTCCCCCCACATGGTTTTTATTGGTCCTGGCCTTTCTCTGATTGGGCAACTTAAAACTGTCTTTATAGTATCAATCAAGGACTATTCTCATGTTTGTTTGCTCATCCCCTTCTCTTATCTCTTTGTGGAGTATAAGCCCAGAAGTGTAAGGATTAAGAATAAGGGAAACATTGCTTTATAAAGGCCCAATATTGATGGCTACTTTTCTTCTATTATATCTTATTGGTGAGTGCAAGTGTCTTCAAAGTGCTAATCATCTTTTCTCCTAAAACTTCAAATTTCAAATGTTTATCATTTAGCGATGTCTTAGAAATTAATCACATATAACAACATGCTTAAATCTCTTCCTTCATTTTCCTGAAGCTCCCAGCATGTGTAGAAAATGGACTAGGAAATGATTAATAAGCAGTTGTTGAGATAAAATCTGCAGCACTATGTATAAGAAAAGAACCAGTGACAGCACTGGCCCCACTGAAGAGAGTCTCCAATGGTGATGCAAAGAAAACTATTCTGTCACAGCCGCACCTTTTACCTGTAAGCTAGGGCAGCCTAGACATGATACAGATAGATGATGTGAGATGAAGAAGAAGGATAGAACCACTATTTGGACCTTTGGATCATGAGAATAACCTGAATATCCAATTGTGGACCAGTACAAGTACCTTAACTGTTGAAGTACTCTAAAAAAATTTCCTTCTTTTCCCTGTGTATTAACTATAGATTGAACTTCATTTATTTATGTGTTTTGCGTATATGGGTGCTTTGTGCATCTGCACACCAGAAGGTGCCTTCAGACAGTTGTGAGCTGCAATGTAGGTGCTGGGAATTGAACTCTGGAAGAGCAGTAAGAGCTTTAACCACTGCGCCATTTTTCCAGCCCCTTCATTACAATTTAAAGCGAAAGGGAAAATGGTACAGCCCACATTTCATGTTCTTGAATGCTGACTTTTGGAAAAACCCAAGTGAAATCATACAGACTGAGCATTTTAAATGGGCACACAGGGATTCCAACAAAGGGCTCTCCTTCCCAAGCACTGTGGCCAAATTCAATTTGCTCTGGGCATTTGTTCCACTCACCAGCCCTGAGGAATGCTGTCTGCTGTCAGCCCCTAGAGTATTAGAAGGAAGACTGCCAGGTCAGGGTCTGACATCTCCAGAGCAGTGACCGTCAAGGCTGTAAAGCTCTCTATAGCCTCTCTCCTGTTGCAGAAGAGCTGCTAAGGGGTCAGGGAAGCCTTTGGTGAAATGTGTGGCTTTTAATCCATGGCCTCCTGCCCCCTCGATCCATGTATACACTCAACACTGTTGGGCGATTGGTCACTGGATGGGTCCTAACGGGTCCTTTTTTATTCTTCCATGCTTTTTAAAAAACCCACTTAAAGAGACGTGGAAAGGACTGGTTTGTAAAGGTCTTTTCTACCACTCAATTGGATGCATCGTTATTGACTTGAGTTGAAAGCATTTTCAAGGAGCGTGATGTGCTATCACATTGTAGCTCCTACGCTTAGGTGCCATTAGTTTATGTACGATGATGAAAGGCAAACCCCCGCCCCTTATCTGTGAGCCATCAGACCCATCAGCTGCCAGAAATATGAAAAGGCAAAAAGTATAGCTTAGAAACAGCAAAATAAGACATACACACTTGAAATGTTATGCTATATGTTAGCAATTTTAAATCTAAAACTTTTAGTGGAGTTTATTCATCTTTTTTCCTTTACTCTCTACATGGCTGTGCACTCTTTCCATACAATGGGTTCTATATATATCATATGACAAACATACAATGATATATATATATATATATAATACAAATGCTCCTATTTGTCTTGATGATCATACAGCTTACTTTTTCTGTTACTGAGTTAAAGCACCCTGGCAAAGGAAGCCAAAAGGAGGAAGCATTTATGGGGCTCCCAGTTGGAAGGTACAGTCTGCCACAGCAAGGAAGTCCTAGAAACCAGCATCTGAGGTAGCCGCTCTCAGTATGTTTCCAGAGACCGACGTTGGTCCTCAGCTCACTTTCTCTATTCTGCTGAGGACTCCATCCTAGGAAACGTTCCCACCAGGGTTGATCTTCCTACCTCAGGGATCCTAACCAAGGAAGTTCTTCCCAGGCGAATGCTGAAGCTAATCCAGTTTACATGAATTCTCACGGGAATACCACAGGGCGTTTCCAAGCCGATCCCAGATGCTGCTTAACTGACCATCAGTGAAAACTCTCCCACCTTATAATCACGTACAAACAAACGTTTGTAAATATGTATCTTTCAGAAGCATGAATGCCATACCCTCTTCACAGCATGTTCTCATCTGTGTTAAAGCCACTGAAAATGCTTTGTGGATGCACGCTTGCATCCCAGCTGGTGGATCTTTAACTCCTCTCTGGTATATTGTATGCTGCCTGTGGTATAGTGCATGTACCTCTCTGTGGGAATACACACTTCAGTACAGGAACCTGCAAAAGTTAGGAGCTTCAGATCTCCCTGGAGCTGGAGTGACACGGGTTATGAGCTGCCCAGCGTGGGTGCTGGGAACGGAACCCAGGTCCTCCATGTTAAGTCTAACCTGAGTCTCCATATGGCAGTGGCTGCCAACAATGTCCTGGCAGTTTAGGCTCGGCTCAGGCTGGACTCTGACCAGTTAAACAGAAGGCTTGCTAGTGGATAAACAAAAGCTGACAGGCAGCATTCCCCAGAGATCTTGGGAAGGGGTTTCTGCTTGTCAGGAAAAGCCATTATCTCTCTTATCTGCCCCACAATCAACTACCTCTGGCAATGGGGCACCTAGTTCCCTAGGAACACAAACAAACTTGTAACAGACCCAAGTTGCAATGCTAGTTCCTAAGCTCACACCCCTCCCCCACCACTCCAGCTCCCAAGCTGTTTCAGCTCATGGGCTCCCTCCCCCCCTCCACAACATACTTTCCTTCAAACTGACAAGGCTCTCCCTGCCTTTTGCTGGTCTCTGTGCTGGCCTTGGTAGGTTAAATTCACCAACTAAACCTTTCTTACTATCCACGGAGTAGTCCAACCAATTCAGTGGTTTCACCACACCCTTGCTTACACACCACATGGGTAGATAGTCTGCTCTCTTCACCACCAACCCAGCTCTCCAGCCCCTTAACCTGTATCTTTTCATTAGATCATCCCAGAGAGAAAGCTTTTGGAATCAAGAATACTTGTGAGGTATATNTATATACATACACACACACACAACTAAAAATGCTTTAAAAATTCATGTTTTCTTTAAAACGCATTTTTTATCCATGACCTCCACATTTTCCTTTTTGAAGAAATGTGGAGTGGATGTGTGAAGACTGGTGAGCATAATTCTTGTTTGTTTAAACTTTGCCAACCCAGTGGGCACAGATACTGTCTCTCCTCTCATAGCTTTTAGAGTCAGTAGGTGATGGCTGAACATCTCTGAACATTTTCTGGTCATGGGTAGAGGCTCCTCTCCTGAGTTTCCTCCTCTTTTCCCATGGGAAGAACTGTGGCATGTACCTCCCTCTAGTTCTGTTAGAGGAACACTGTTTTCTTTCAGTTGTTTGCTCATTGGCTATGTTTTGTGTAACCTTTTCCTTCCAAGTGTAGATCGAGGGATTTTTGTTGTTTTTATTTTGAGATACAGTTGCACGTAGTCCACGCTGGCCTCTCGTCCTGACCTCTCTGCCTGCATAACCCAAGCTCTAGGGTTACAGCTGTGCAGCACAGCACCACACCCAGTTTTATGGAGTGCTGGAGATCAAATCTCCCTGTAGATACCCGATAAGCACTCTTCCAAAGGAGCTAACTAGAGCTGGTTTGCTAACCATTCCATCCTGTTTTTGATACTCTTGGGCTTTCTAGCCAGCTAAAGAGCATCTCCCCTCTCCTCAGTAATACATTTAGTCTTCTAGATGTTCTCAAAATATTTTTGTTTACTTGATGTTTATATTCATACCTTTAGGACACATTAAATTTGTTTCATGAGATGAAAAATGAGTATAAAAATTTTCTGTAAATAATACAAATTATTTATTATTATTTTAAATTTTTAGTCAATGAACTGAAATGCTACCCCTCATGTATAAGATGTCCTTATGTGTGAACATACTTTTCTTGACTTGTACTGGTGGTCTAAATGCCAATAAGTTTATGCTAAATTTGATGTCTGGCAAAGCAAATCTCTTTTTGAAGTCTTTTGCTTTCTTGTTTTATGCAATTATTCTCCCACAAGAAAATATTGTCATTATGGGAATAAAATTAAATATCATATTGGAAGTCAAATTTAAGTTGCTTTTAAATACCCTAAGTCTAGAAATGGGTGTGGATACAGACAGTTTTGTGGTATTAAGTCTTCCTGCCTGATAACATGGGCTAATTACTAACCAATACTGTCTTAGTACCTTCTGTACCTTCTATCTTATGGTTTAATTGAATAATAAACTAGATTCAACTAGAGACATTTCGTTTGGTGTCTGTGGTGCTGGAATCTCCTGTTCTTTCTGACATTTTAAGCCGTGCGAATGTCTCACTCGCCTCCTTATTGCGGGGACGCTGGTGTTTGGTTCCTGGAAGCTAGGGGTGGCTTGCCATTGTGCGAGGCATCAACCAGTCCTGTGCATCAGCATCACATGACCATCCTTCAGAAGCACCTCTGCTGGAAGTCACTGGTCTTGAGAAACTCTACTGAGAATCCCTGAGATGGTGGGCCTTCTTTTTAATGCCAAGTGTTTTGTCTCCTTGCTTCCATTGGCTTTAACCTTTCAAACCCCTGTTCTAGAGCCTTCTCTCCCTTATGCTCCTTTAGGGTTAAAACTGTGCCATTTTTTTATGGCTTTCTAGATAGTTTATTTCTTTTTTGATTTCCTAGGGATTTTAACTTCCTAGGGATTGTTGGGGGAAGGAAATATCTTGTTATTTCTTTATAATTATATCAGCATTTAATTGGGGAGTCCAGCACTCTTTGTCCTCCCTTCTCTTCTTCCCATTCTACAACGCCATCACTGAGTAGATCTCCAGCCCCTGACATCTTTCTTTAAAAATATACATTTTTACGTGTGGTTAGTTTTATAAGTGATCCATGAATTGTTTACCTGTCTGTGGAGATATACACAGGCACACACATACACACACATACACACAAACACACACACACAATGTAGATTGTGTTGGTTTGGTAAGGTGGGTGTAACAAAACACCACAGATTTGTATTTAAACAACACAAATTTACTTTCTCACAGTCTGAAGACTAGAAGTTAACGTCTGTGGTGTTTGCAGACTGGGTCTCTCCCATGGACCTGCCACAGGCTGTTTTCTCCGTGTCTTCTGTGGCCTTTCCTCTTTGCTTTGAGCACTACTGAAGTCTCTTTTTTGGGGGCCCAAATTTCTTCTTCTTGGAAGTGAACCAGTCCGATTGAATTAGGCCCACTGTAATGACACAGCGTTCACGTTTCCTCCTTCAAAGGCACTGTCTTCAAAGACTGCCATATTCTGAAGAACTAGGCTTCCACATGAATTTTTAAGGGGGTTGCAGCCAGCCCATAACATAGACGATGAAGGAAACCTTACAAATTACACTGTGCAACTTTTCTGGGAGGGGTTTTGAACCAGAGCTATATAACATTCAGAAGTATGGGCCAAGGCTTCAAACTGAAGCACTATTTCGTCAGTGTCTCAAATTTTAAATAGTTTTGTTTGAGACAAAGTCTCACTATGTAGCCTTTGCTGACCTGGAACTCGCTCTGTAGACCAGGCTGGCCCTGAACTCACAGAGCCCCACCTACCTCTGCCTCTCAAGTGCTGGAACTAAAAGCATGCACGATGACACCCGTCAATTAAAAAAAAAAAGTCATGCTATGTTTAGCTTCTGTTGGGTATGCTGCATGATACATGACATTTATATAATATCTTAGTAGAGATGTATTGAAGAAGGTATATATTTCCTAATATGTATTTTATTAAAAAGCCTCTCTTTCCTGGCTAGGGACTTTGACATTAAACTCCACCTCATCAAATATTAATGGTCTTTTGCTTTCAACTTTGGCCACACATTTGCTTTCAATATTTTCTTAATGACTTGCCTATGCAATTGCACACATTTAAACTGCCCAAATAAAGGTTTTTCCTGCAGATCCTTCCAGCCGTCTCATTTATGGCATAATTTAGTTGATTTCTGGTTAGTGTCACAACTTGAATCCTTCTCTCTCTATTTTTTTTATTCATTTGGTTTTCCCGTTTATCCCTGTCCTATTTTTAATTGATCAGGTCATTGCATCCTCCCCTTGTTTATCTGGGGGTTCTGCTGGACTCTGCCAGCCTCTTCAAGGTTCTCTTTCCTTTTCTTGTTCTTAGATTATGTATCTTCCTCTAATACTGCTTCTTCGGATTAATCCCAACAGAAAAGAGCGGCCCTCAGTAAGGCGGTCCTCAGAGCGCTTACCTTCCTCCCCTTTTCTCCCTCCTCCAGTCTTGCGGTCCTGCTGCCCAGTGGTTGCTTTGTGCTATTTCATCATCCTCACGGACCAAATGTTGCCAAGGAGAAGGTTAATGCCTCATTTGTTGTTTCTTTTAGGTTTCTCCCGGGAAGCTTTTCAAACTTTACCTTATAGCCCATGAGTTTGATTATGATAGGCTCATGTGCCTTCGTCTTTGTGTGTGTATGTGTATGTATATGTATGTGTATTTGTGTGTGTGTGTGTGGCACAAGCATTCATGTGTACATGTACCCATGTTCACGAGGAACGGTGGATGTCGGAGTATTTCTCCCAGTTTCTCTTTCTCTGCCCTATTCTCTGGAATTATGGTTCCTTACTGAAAGTGAAGCTATGCTTCTTCCGGTTAAGCAGCCCCAGAGGCCCCCCTATTTCTGCCTGCCCTGGTCATGTGGATGGAGTTATAGGTGAGTATCCAGTCGTGTTCAACTTTTTATGTGGGGTGCTGGGAATCGAAGCCCAGGTGTCCATGCTTGCAAAGCAAGTGTTCTTACCTGCTCAGGCATAATCCTGACCTTACCTGTATCTTCTCCTATTATTTTGTGTTTGATATTTACTCATACATTCTGCAGAATGAAGTCTCTATTCATAGAAGCATCTGGATTTTGGTTTGTTTGTTTTAGCACTGTATCTTTGTCATCTTGTTCTCTCTTTTTAGGGGGAGGTACTTAACTCTTAGCTTTGTCTTAAAATCTTTTTGCACCTTTTAAACATAATCCTTTGTCATTTAATGATCAGGATATATTGTGTGAAGTTTCTTGTTTCTTGCCAGCTTTTTAAAACTTCTATTATCCCAACAACTTTTTGCCTCTGGGCTTTTATCTTTCTCTATTTCTGTATACCTTTCTTTACTTCTTTCTCCTTGGCTTGCTGTGTAGCTGGGTGGCTGGCCCGCAGAATCCTCCCCTCCTCATTCTCTTGTTTGTTCCTCCCCAACCTCCATTCTCCTATTTATCCTCTCTGCCGGCCAGCCCCACCTATCCTTGCTCCTGCCTCTCTATTGGCCATTCATCTCTTTATTAGGACCATCAACTGTTTTAGACAGACATAGCAACACAGTAACAGCTTCACAGAGTTAAACAAATGCAAGGTAAACAAAAGTCACACACCTGAAAAGAATATTTCCCAACAAGGATAATTCAGAGAAAGTCATCATTCAGTGATGTGAGCGTCACACTGTGCACTTTATGCCTACCCTAGGTGGTACAGCCCACTGAGCTTGAGGCTCTACGGTACTAACGTATTTGGCATGTGTTCCTAGGGCCATGAAGAATAAACAGCATGAGAATAAACCAGGTGCCTGGGAAACGGTGCAGCCAAAAGACACGCTCGCCGAGCGATGACGAGGCTGCTGAGGATGTAACATGGTGTGGTGGTTAACCCCTTGGCGGAATCCAGAATCACCTAGTGGAAGAAACTCTTCGTGTGCCTGCGCGCGGCTGTCTGAGTTAGGCTAACTGAGGCAGAAGGACTTTCCCACGGTGGGTGACATCATTCCCTGAGCTGGACACCTGGACTAAATCAAAAGGAGAGAGCAAGCAAGTGCTAGCGTCATCTCCCTCCGCTTCCTGGCTGTAGCTGCATTTGTGACCCGCCCGCCCACTGCATGGCTTTCCTGCCATGGTGGGTTGAACCCTTGAACTGTGAGGCAAGAAAATGCTTTCTTTCCTTCGGTTGCTTTTGCCAGGCATTTTTGTCATAGTAGTGAGTAAAGTTAACTAATATACACGACAAGTTGTCTTAAAGTAAAAACTGTTCAGTGGGTAGGAGTGTACCTTACAATCATAGCAAGTGCATAAATGAGTAACCCCGCTGTTCAGTATCACGAATAAGTACTGTGTGTTTATTGAATTGTATGTGCTGTGCTTTCTGATAACCGCTCACACAGTGAGTTGCATGCTGGTATCATGTCCAGAATGAACACTGTCTGGCTACATGGTTGATTGTTGCCTTGAATGTTGTGGCATAGCCTGAGACTATTGTGGTTGTGGATTTCCATCTCTGACTTTGGCCATGAGTCTGGGACACTTCTTACATCATCACTCATTTTGGTCTTCAAAGTAAACATTCATTCTTTCAGACCTTGAGTTATGGCTAGTTGCAACTGAGAAAATTTATAGACCATACTTTATTACAATAATATGACTATAAACAATAAGCAAATACTAGCTTTTAAAGACAGTACAAAGAGAGAACACAATGTACAAATGTATATATATATTATACATTTTACATTGGTTACACACTGAATTAATATTTTTAATAGATTGGGTTAATTTATGTTATTGAAATTAATTTCACCTAGAAAACTCATCTAGTATATTTTTCATTTAAGAAATCATGGTCTTTGCCTTGAGTGTCCTCTATGAAGTATTTTTGTTTCTTCAAGTGTAATTATTCATTGTAATACACACACACACGTATTTTTCACATTAACCTTGATTTGTTTTCCTAAACATTTCTAATATCTTAGACATGTGTCTCAATTTGTCCCAATAGCTTTTACTATTCCTGAGTTTATTGTTATTTAAATATTTACATATTGACGGTTGATCGACTCATTACTTCCCTCATTTACCTCTCAGGGACTTTCCTTGGCCTCAGGAATAATTCCTAGAGATCTGAATTGAGCGAAGTCAGAGAGTGTTAGCTGGCCATATAAGGCATGTAGTATGGAGAGTGGTTCCAGCCAGGCGCACACTGCCAGCCTTCTAGGGAGCTGTCATTCCGGGAGGGAGCCTCCTACCCCAGTTCTCAGGTCTTCTGCAGTGTCGACAAGGGAAAGATGGCATCTGAGTGTTTTGCTACTGTTTATCACTTGCATCTTCACCCCTGAGGAGCCCAGGCCTGCTCATGGGGCTTAGAACCTAGTGCTTTGTGTGGCCCAGGCTCTTTTCTACACCTCAGGGCTTCTAACCTATCCACTGAAATTCTCTCTGAAGTTGGGTTCCTGGAATCTGGCTCATCTCAGCTCCCACGGAGAAAGCTTGAGCCCTGTCTTCTTTGGGGACTTACTCAGAGGGGATGTCTCATTTTACCCTACAGTCCTTGGACCCAACAGCAACAGATGATCTGGTTTGGGGGCCTGGTCACACAAATGTCAACCAGGTGGCCATGCTTTCAGAACCCCGAGAGGCCCGTTTTTGTGAATGGTTGCTTGATAAATCAGTGAATCTTATCAAAATCGGGAGCTTCCTAGCCCCATTTAAGTCAAGAAAGACAGTCACTGTGGGGTAGACTGGCTCTTCAGCTTCCTACACATTGACCATCAGAGCTTAAAGGCTGACCGATGG
>LOEQ01000121.1:104852-116732 GCA_001685075.1 Bramus lutescens | reverse complement strand
AGAGAGAGAGAGAGAGAGAGAGAGAGAGAGACTAGGTAATGATGTTTTGGCAGGAGAGTGGTAATAACCAGGAGAATCAGATTGAGAGGGGGCAAAAACAAACTGCCACCAGAGGAGTAACTGGTTCCTACTGTCCCCTCCATTCTAGCAGGGTAAGGGAGGCTTGCACCAGCTGTGGGCTGCTTTGTGGATTAGGTAAACCTTACAGACACCCCTTCTCATGAGTTTCTGTTTTCCCCCAAGCGGAGAGGTCTAAACCACAACCAACCCTTCTTAGGGACATTTTCTTCAAATCCCTAAAAGCCACCCTGCCTCAGTAATGATTACTCAAAAGTTCTGTCTGGCCAGGCCAGGTCATCTCGGAATCCTTCCTTTCAATGCAAGCCTATCCACCGGCCTTCCTATTAAGGGAATTGTTCCTCTATGGATGAGCCTGCAGAGAATTTTGGTCAGCGCCATTTATTTGTGGATGGGTTCCCATTGATCCCACAACTAATATAAGATTATCTATTTATTATTCATTGGTCCCCCACCCCTCTCTCTCTCTCTCTTTTTCTATGGCTGCTTTGCTTTTCACCTCGTCGTTTGTTGCCAGGCACAATGAGCTGGAGTGGAGATGCTTCGTATAATGGTTTCAAATTATAATATCAGTACGGTTTTGATGCCCCTACATAATTAATGCTGAAATCCACAGCCAGTGGTGATGGCAGGGCTAGAAACCAACCCTAAGCATAATGCAATGTGCTTAATAATTGGCTCATGTTTTCTTTCCCTCTCCCTAATAATGGAATTTTTTACCTGCTATGACAAAGCAGAGAGAGATGTTATGTAAGAATCTCCTCCTTGACCCACCCGAATGGCAAAGTTATTTTGTCTGTTCAGGGGGGTGAGTGCAGTACAGTCCCAGGCAGTAGCACGGTCTTTCTATTTCCAGTCAGGAAATAACAATGACTATGGCATCACTCGGCTCTGTGGAGGCCTGAGTGGCAGCATCCTCAGTCACCTCACGTTGGCTTGTTTCGTGACTACCAAACAACTTTGAAAATCAGATTTGCACTGTTAATAATTAAGTAATTAGAGAGCTACGAGCTTTGACAAGAATGTTTTATCTTTTTGATCCCTACAGGGAAAAAGGAAAAACAACACAGTGAAAGTAAACACCTGGAGCTCACCATCTCGCTGTTTTGGTTTTTTTGGGGGGAGGGGGTGCTGTAAATGTCTTGCTCTTGCAGTTTTAGGGACAGATGTACCAGGGCCCTCCAAAAATGAAAACTTAATTTTTCCGGATGCTTCCAGTTGTATGTTTTAGCACAGTTCTCTTCTCTCTTACCTAGCAGATAAAAATCCCTGTGGGGATTTCTCATATTCAACCAGAGGGGCACAGAGCACAGAGCATCCTTTTGGATGTCAGTAGAGCCAGAGGGATGGCAAACAGGTTAAGAATGGAGAATTAGGAAGGAAAGACCTTGTGTAAAACAAACTCCACTTGGCTCCAGAACCATCACCTTGCCCTTTGGCTAGTCATTTTACTCTTTTGAACCTTGGTTTCTCGACTCATGGGTAAGGAAAATATTAAGCGCACACAGTATACTAATAGAGTATGGTGGTGGTGACACCTGTAATCCCATGTAAATGGAAGTTTCTGTCCCATCTGGTCCTATAGCCATTCTGTCTCAAATAAGTAAGCAGAACTTTATATTAAGTATAAACTGTATTATTAACTAGCTCTTACATCTTAAATTAACCCACAGTTCTTGTCTATGTTTAGTCACGTGACTTGGTGCCTTTTATCAGTGACGCATTCTCTTCTTGCTTCCTCTGTGTCTAGTTGGTGACTGACTCTCAGCTTTTCCCCTTCCCAGAATTCTCTTAGTCCAGTTGTCCCACCTAGACTTCCTGCCTGACTACTGGCCAATCAGCATTTTATTAAACCAATACGAATGACAAAATCTTTACAGTATATGGATATGGAAGCATTATCCCATAATCCCACTGCTTGGGAGGCTGGGATAGGAGAATCACCCACGAGTTTGAGGACAGCCTAGGTTATCTAATGAGTTCCAGACCAGCCTCAGCTACAGTCCTTGCCTCAACACAAAACAGAAGGAAGATACCCATACCCATCTCAGGGTTTCTTGGGAACTAAATATGACTTTTCACAAGAAGTGCTCAGCAGAGGGTCTGGCAATATTATGTATTCTTTTATTTCTCATTTGTCAAAGCAACATTTCTTTACTGCCCCTAGGCACCCAAAACTCCCTTCAAGGACTCATTCTAGTGACTCACTGGTGATTGATTATTGTTGTGTCTACACGGCCTTTGACTATGTGTTGACTACAGCTTCCCACACTCATATTGTTATCGTCAGAATGATTCCAGGTATTCAGCAGTGCTGCTCCAGAGATCTCAGGGCTTTTCTTCTACATCATGTCAGATCTCTCAGCACACACATTTGACTCTTTTCCTTCCCACCCTCTTCCTGGGGCTCCCTCTGCCTGTTCTAAGCCATGCTGTTTCACTGTGCTGTGTATTCCTCTCCTTGGTCTGCCATTGCCTTCTCTGGCTTCCAGCCTTGGTTGAAGGAAGTCCTAGGCTTAGTGAGAAATGGCAATAATGTTCTCCCTGATCCAAGGTGCTCCTTCCCTCCACTCGCCCACCTCCTTTATTCTCTTCCTCTGCAATCCCCACAGCCATTTTCCTCTCTTCCACCATGTTTGAAACGTCCTGCTCAAGACTCTTAACCTCTATATCTCCTATCTATCCCTTTAGGTTTCAGCCCCAGTGTAGATCCCTGCCTCTTGGGCCTACACTGGGTCCCTTTGGTCTATGCCATTTTCCTCTTTTTAGTTTGTGACTCTCTAATCCTTAACCTGATGGTTGCATTGATGATTGGCATCTCTTGCAAAATCGGAAACTCGAGGGCAGGAAGGAAAGGTGCCTCTTCCTCTTCTCTTTTTCTTTATTGTGTTTGCAGAATTTTTCCATATAGAAAGCATTTAATAAATACGGTCTGAACTGCTAAGCACTCTACTCATAGCATATGGCTTTTCTTTATAGCCCAGGGCTAGTGTTGCTGAGAGCAAGGACTATGAGCAAGTTAAGGAACCGTAACTGGCTCTACCATGTTGCTGTGATCAGCACAGTAGTGTTCCCTCTCAAGTCTATAAACTATATTTTGTAAAAAACCTAATGCAGTGGTTCTCAATCTGTGGGTTGTGACCCCTTTGGGATTCAAATGACCCTTTCACCGGGGCCGCATATCAGATATCCTGCAATCAGATATTCGCATTACAACTCATAACAGTAACAAAATTATAGTTAAGACGCAGCAATGAAATGATTTTATGGTTCAGGGTCAACACAACATGAGGAATTGTATTAATGGGTCACAGCATTAGGAAGGTTGAGAACCACTGGATTAGAAGGTGAGAACCACTGGATTAGAAGGTGAGAACCACTGGATTAGAAGGTGAGAACCACTGGATTAGAAGGTGAGAACCACTGGATTAGAAGGTGAGAACCACTGGATTAGAAGGTGAGAACCACTGGATTGGAAGGTGAGAGCATTAAGAGCCTTTGGAAGGGGGGTGAAGTCATGAGAATCCATTCTCATGAATAAGATTAATATCTATATGGAAACAAGCTACCACTGAAGCAGAGCAAGCCTTCGCAAGATGCTAGATCTTGGGCTTTCCAGCTTCCAGAATTGTGAGCAATAGATTTCTGTCATATTTCAATTGCCTAGAATAAAGCATTTGTTATAGTCACACAGATAGACACAGACATTCAGTTTAATGTTTGCTGATCGCTAAGTATTTAGGAAAAAACACAGAGAACACAGAACAAGAGAACCCAGTGCTAAGCAAGCTTGTGGCAGTATTTTCAGTGTGGGGAGAGCTATCTGCAGAGGGAGACGAAGATAGTCCATTTTGTTCTTAGGAGGAGCCTTCCCAATTTTAGTAAACTGGACACTTGCTAAAGACATCCGAACCTTGACTTTTCAGACCCCATTTGTAAGAGACAAGATGGGATTTTCAAGATTATATATATAAAGCAGGTGTTAAAAAGGAAGCCTTTTCCATAACAAGAGGAAAGCGCCACCCTTGCATCTCTGTGTCTCTGACGCAGCGGCCTTTCTCTGGAAATATCATTTTCTCTCTTCGCCATCTTTCTTTTAAATTGCCCAATCAATCAGGGAGTACGATTTGTACCCCACCTGTGGCAAGACATTTTAAAGAGGGGAGACGTTTGATTGCTATGTTTAGATTTATGGGGATTGAGATGACCCTGGAGATTAAATGAAGATGCAACTGCCCTCCAGATGCTGAAACAGGGAATGAATTGATTTTTAAGTTGAAGACACATTGGCGGTAAGAGGTTTAAGTGAGGAAGTGTGGCAGAAGTCTAGGGTCCTGAGAGAGGAAGGTGGGTGTGGAGGAGGCCCTGAGGGGAAGCCACGGTGCTTCATTGTCACTGGTGTGATCCCCTTGACCTTCAGGAAGCTCCGAGAAGGAGCTGTCTGAAGACCTGAGTTTTAAAATCACATTTAGTGAACACCTAATCAGAGCTACAGATGGGCTTTGGATTTGATCCTCCTGATGAAACTGAATTAAGACGGGGCAGAAGACAGATCACAAGGAGCGACTGGGAGATGAAATTCCTCAGAGTTATTTTTCAAGATACAAGAGGCAGCAAAAATATATTGCTGGCTAAAACAAAAGAAATTTAATCAGTGAAGATAAAAAACGTAGTTTTTTTTCTTCTTCAAAGGAAGAGAAAAATGTCATGGAAACTTCTACAAAAGGAATGAGATATTTGCTAAAGATGTGTCTTTACATATGTGAAGTTGGTGTATTTTGGCTTTTTTCTAGGTCAGTCATTCTCAACCTGTGGGGGGTCCAATGATCTTTTCAAGAGGTTACCTAAGACCATTGGAAAACATAGCTATTTGTGTTACAACTTATAACAGTAGCAAAATTACAATTATGAAGTAGCAGTGAAAATAATTTTATGGTTGGGGGTCACCACAGGATAAGGAGCTGTATTAAAGGGTCGTAGCATTAGGATGATTGAGAAGCCCTGGGCTTAGGTCATAGGTTCCTCTTCTGGTCCTTGGGACTTTTTCCTTTCTGTCTCTTCCCCAGTGTTTTGGTGCTTTTTCTGAGCATCTCAAGCTGCTCCCACGAACCTTAAAATTGCTGTCTAGACAATGGTGGCCACGCCCTTCTGACCATGCTACCTCTTAAGAGCTGGGATTACAGGTGTGTGGTACTAGACCTGGCTTAGAGATGGGGCTGGGGATCAAGCACGGGAATTTGTATACGTTAAATAAGCTTTTTATGACGTGAGCCACATCCCCAAACCAGCTTCCAGATCCCTTCAGGATTGACTCTGAAGCTCCCGTGGCATTCAGTGAATATATTCTGGGAACCCGCTTCTTAAGGAATATTTCACCCCAGTTGTGCCGTGAAGAGAGTATGCTGCTTTAATGAACCTTAAGGACTTTTGAGAAAACATACATATAAAACGGTAAATTGTCAATAAACACCATGGGCGTGAAGTCTCGCAGTTCAGGAGACAGAGCAATGGTCTATCTCAGGATCATAGTTGTACATGGTACATCACAGGAAACAGAATGGATCTGACAGGGAACTGAGGAGTGGAAAGGCTGTGGAAAGGTAGACAAAGAAAATCTTGGTGCACAAATGACTCGTGTGTGTGTTGAGATGGCTCTGGTGATGAGAAACTGGTTATGAAGAAGAAAGTGCCAATTGAGAGGTAATCTATGGGGCTTGGGTAACTGCAGCAAAGGGAATTCTGCCTTCTAAGAATGTGATTATATAATTGTTAAGCCATTTATGTATATGCACATTAATGCATGGGTGGAAATGCTAAGTCCTTTAATTATATTTCTTTGTTTCTCATTCCCATTTGCATACACACACACAAAACCCAAACTCCCCCACATACACACACGTATATACTCATGCACATATACACACATAAATGCATGTGCATATATAGACATATGCATGCACGTACAGACACACAGTACATACACTTTATGCAAAGTGCTTTGCTAAACATCAACCTCCATTGCAATACTTAATTAATATGATAGATTTTTGAGGGTGTGGGAGATACCAAATTTTCTTTGTTTACGTTTTCCTGCTAGACAAATGAGCTAAAGAGACAAATATACAGCCCTATGCAGGGAGAATAGAAATTGTTAGGTACAAAGATTTCACTAATGAATGCAGAAAGGAATAAAATTACAGTAACTAAATGGGTTAAGTAGCATATCATCCTTTGGAAATACACACTTAAAAGACATAAAATAAAGACGTATGAATATTTAGCAACTGTTAGGAATGAATCAAGACTTTCTCCTGATGTATAGGTAAAAAAGGATGAGCAGGGACAAAAGATTTGCATTTTGCATTCAATGACAATAAAACGGATAATGAAACCCATTCAAGCCTTGGATTTTAACTCATAGGAAACCAGGGGAGCAAAACATAAGCGAATAAAGTGTAATGCGCTTGGAAGGTCAGATGTAACATATGCCATGAATTATTAAATAATTGAAGAATTTATAAAACTTTCACAATCCCTGTGCAAACTCAACTTCCCTCATTTTAAAGAAATACTGTAAAAAAAAAAAAAAAGATTTCCATCACCACCATCACCTTCCGGGACCAGACCCGGCAGTCTCCAGTCTGTTCTCAGAGCCTGTGCCATCTGAGATTCATGATCAGCCCTTAAAGGCACAGGGACACTGGAGGGGGGTAAAGAAACAAGTTGAGTGTGTGTCCCTCCCTGCTCTGCCTGGATGCTTCTCTTCTCCACAAGCCGCCATTTTTTTCTGGCTTCCTTGGGTGAGCACGTGGTTTCTGGAAGTACCACCTCCTCTGATGTCCCTTCAGTTTCCGAGAGACTCCTTCTGGTGTGCTCAAACTGCTGCTACTTCCCTGTCTCCTTGTCATTGTCTCTGAAGTTGCTCAGGGTTTTAATCTCTTCAGTTTTAAATTCAGTTTTCTTGCTCAGGCCCTGACAAATTGGGTGGTTTTACTTAGATAATACAAGGAATGAAACGATCCAGTAAGGACCGTCTTAGCTATTTGGAGAAGGGAGGGTGTAAGCGTTCAGGGAGCTTTCATTTGATAGTTCCTGAATCTAGAATTATCATACTTAGCTTTATAGACTTTTACAGGAAGATCACACAACTTACTAGTAGGATAAAAACCTCCTGGATACTGAAATAATTTATAATTACTGCTTTCTGGATCATCATTTAAAAAGTTGGTGACTTCTCCAGCTTTGGAATATATCCAGTGCCTATAATTTCAAATAATCCAGATTAATACATTTTGGTGTCAATATAAAGGATAACTTGATTTTTCTCCTTTCACAGAGACAGGTGTTTGTTTTTCCAGGTATCAGTTAGTGTGATTTTATTCATTTTATTAATGCTTTGTTGCTTTCATTAATTTTGCTTAGTAATCTTTTATGCCGTAATTGATTTGGTCAAAGTCTACCTTTGTGAATTAAGAATAATTCAAAGCAATTCTAGCGTAGTCTCTGGCAATATCATCAAAACTCTGCTACTGCCATGTTGAAAGTCATCTCCTAGGATGACATCTTCTGAATGGGATCAGAGCGCTATTCTGTGCCTGTAAGACTTGACATCTAGGGCAATGGATTTGAAGACTAGCATAAGAAATATTAATGGCGAAATCACTTGATGGCCCTTGTTAAAAATGCAAATGTTCACTTCAGGATTTCTAAATAGGACTTGAATTCTAACAATCAGATGCTGTTTCCGTCCTGTTAGGATTTACCAAATATTGGAGTTCCTACACGACCAAGTCGATGTATATCTCCTTAGTGAGATTAATGGCCCCAGAGTGCTCTTTCCTCTTCTAGACTACCTTCTCACTACTGTTTGTCAGAGTAATAGCAATTAGTAAATGCACAGTAAGTATTTTAGAATTGATCAGAGACCCTTTATCAACCCAAATATGAGAAATAATTGCCAGAGCATTATTCTAATGATCACGATTATTGTTGTTCTTCAAAAGAACAATGCTGAGATGATTATCCAGCAAAAACAAAGTCACTTTGTATTAAAAGAGCAGAATGAATATTAACAGGATGTCTGTGAGCACTGGCGAAATGTATAAAGATAATGATATTGGACATTATGAGACAGAAATTTAAACAGAGCAAATCATGCTAGACAAACTTGATTGCTTTTTTCGATTGAGTTACACGATCAGTAGATAAAGTAATGTGAAGTTGTAGATGCAATCCATCTCAATTTTGGTAAAGTATGTGATAGTGTCACATGAAATTTTCCATCTAGAATTAATTGAAATTGGCTTTGGTGTATACCTCTTATTGCCCGTAGATGCCTCAAAGTCACTGGAATCGTGGACCAACTCATTCAACCAATGAATATTTCTGAAGGGATGACTAGGTTTGTCTTCATTTGCCATATGAATGCCCGATGTTTACAGAAGTTGATGACATTTTATATTTGTGTTGTGTTAAGACTTGCTGGAATCACCAGGAAGAGAAATTGTATAAAGATCTTTCCAACATCGCAAATATTCATAGCTTCTACCATTGACAGCTTTCAGGTTTTAAAACAGCCTACCGATTTCTGCAGTTATGTTAACATGTAGCCTTTTGAAGACTTTGTGAAAATATAAGCATATGCCTGTTCTTCACACACACTGAGAGGTGCCAGAATCGTCAAATAAAAATACAGCAAGCCTTTAGTGGTACACCCTTCTTGACATTCTGGAGGTGGAGGCAAGATCATGAGTTCAAGGCTAATCTCAGCTCTATTGTGAGATGCCATTTAAAAATAAAAACCAAACCAAAAATACTGGCAACCATAAGTTTGAAAAATATATTAGAGTTTTTTTTAATCAAGCATTATTTTGAATCTTCTAGGCTTTCTGGGTCAATTCTCTTGGATTTAATATGCTTTTCTGGATTGAAATAAATGGCTGGTCTTAAATGCCATATAGCTATTCAAGCAGTAATGTTGGAAAGGGAATAAACAATAGCAGTTTGAAAACTACATTTGAGAAGATGGAAAGACAGCTCAGCAATTAAGAGTGCTCATTGCTCTTCCGAAAGACTTGGGTTCGATTCTTAGCTCCTACACGGCGGTTCACAGCTGTCTGAAACTCCAGTTCCAGGGCATCTGTCATCCTTACACAGATATGTGCAGTTAAAACCCCAATGTACATAAAATAAATTATAAAAAGATAAAAAAGGATTTAAAACTGCATATATATATATATATGACAAGAACACTAGAAATTTCCTTTTCTGTCATTTTGAAGACAGTACTGGCTGAGTACTATGTTTTAAATTTTTTTATTTGTACAAAATGATAAGTGTTGGAAGTAAAGGATTTGATTTGTATACTTAGAAATCTTGAAAAGAAACATGCAGTTGATTGAAGTGATAAATGAAGGAGTGTGATGTGTTGATATGGTTACTTAATACTCGGCTCTTCAGAGGGTTACAATGGTCTGTAATTATTAATGAATGACACTCAGTGAAAACTGAAAGAACATGGTATCAAGTACAAACTGCATTAATTATAGAACTCCCAGGAAATGATGGGCAATATAACTTGTAATATATCTAAAATTAGACCCAAATCCCACATGTCAATGGAAGTTCTTATAACTAGAGATTGCCGTCTCTTACATTTAATGCCTTCTGACTTAAGATGATCTATATGCTTTTATTATATATTGCACATATATATGTGTGTTGGTATTTGTGTATGTCTGCTTGCCTGTATGTGTGTATATGTGTCACACGTGTATCTGATGCCCACAGAGGCCAGAAGAGGAAGCTGGATCCTCTGGAACTACAGTTGCAGGTGATTGTAGACAACCGAGTTTCCTGGGACCTGAACCCAGGCCCTGTACTCTCCTTCACTGAGCCATATCTTCAGCCCCTTCTCTGACCTCCATATTTCTAAATTTTTCTGTATAATTCGTTAATGAAAAAGTTTTTTGTGAATATATGTGGCTTGCATGCATATGTGCATGTGTATCCATATGTGTGTGAATGTTGGGATGTATGTATATGCATGTGTGTGTACATGAATGTGGAGGCTCATAGTTTATGAATGGTCTCCTAGGACTCAAGGCATAAGCATTCCCTTAGAGGAATATCTGGTGGTTGAGGTTGAGTGGCAAACAGCTAAAAATTTAAGAGACAATTAAATGCTTAGTCTTTGTCCTCCCTTTTCCTAACATCCTTGGACAAAGAATGATTGTGAGGACAACATGCATGGTAAGGAAAATTATTTTTGGTTCCATATAATATATTCTTTAACATGCCACTTACCTTTCTACTTCATGAAAAGCGAAGCAGATATTGTAGGTTTAGGTTCTGGAACATAAATACTTAAGATTTGTACATGAGCCAGGCGGTGGTGGTACACGCCTTTAATCCCAGCACTTAGGAGGCAGAAGCAGGTGGATCTCAATGAATTGGAGGCCAGCCTGGTCTACAGAGTGAGTTCCAGGTCAGCCAGGGCGACACAGAGAAACCCTGGCTTGAAAAAAAAATGAACTTGAGACTATTTGCCTTTGGCAAGGTAGAATGATGGTAGTAGATCTGTTTTTTTTTTATCTCAAAGCCACTAGCAAACTAGACAGCATATATGGTATTGGACAGGTTAAAAGAAAACTGGCATCAGGACCATGAACCCATTGAACATTGTCATTTACTGCCTAGAGGAAATTTCCAGGCTGAGGTACCGTAAAAGGAATCGAGGCATTGAGAAGACAAGGCTGAGTTCAGATGGACCACAGTTGGTGTGTCTGTGGTAGAGTGATGGAGAGATGAGAACCACATGGACAGAAGACACTGGAGCGCTTTAGTGGAGGGTGAAGAGTCACCTTGACCCTACTACTGAGTATTGACCAGCATATTGACATGAAATATCTATACTAGGGTGGACAAAGAGAAGCCTTGAATGAAAGTCTTACAAGGTCAATGACAGCCTACACAGGACTGGGAACAACTCCTGTCCCACCAGTGAGAGAAGGAAAATCCTAATTCATCGACGTTAAGTGATATGTTCTGAAGTTGCTACAAATAGTAAATAATAACTAACCCATGAAAACACTATCTTGACTAGCAAAGCAAAAGCAACAGCCAATAGCATCACAGTATTCCAAGTACCTCAATTGCACCTAGAGCAAAGATCAAGAAAATAATATGAAGGTATCCAACCTACAATTTAAAGTTGACAATATACAGCTTCCCATTAAAAAAATAAACCCTCAGAAACTAAACTTGACACAAGGCAGCCAAATCTTGAACAAGGATTCAAGCTCTCTAACTGTAATTTTAGATCTTCAAAATAAAGTTAATAATGGCACATTTCACAGAACTATGATAAGCAAATAACATATAGTGAGCCCTGGTAGCCCATGGCTTATAGGCAGCTCTCAACAGACACCACACACAAATCACTCCTACAGCTGCTCAGGAGGAATCACATTTCTTACACAAATCTTCAGGGCATTTGCTGAAGGCCGTTCCGCTTCTGACATCCTCACATCTGTGAGATGTAGAGAAGCATCTGTCACTGTTTAAAATGAAGGTTTCTCAGATGCAGCAACTGCTTTGGGTTTTAGCAAAACTGAACTCTCCCCCCCAATTTTATGTCAACAATAGTGGGGATATATTGAGGATAATGAGGATTTAACTGCTTCATCTCGGCAGAACAGGCATTAGAGTTTTATTGGTCTTAGATCCTTATTTGGTGGGGAAAAAATGTCAGGAAGAAAATGCTGCTGTAAAAATGAGATCATTTCAGAGTTTTTTCTGACG
>LOEQ01000121.1:80123-90508 GCA_001685075.1 Bramus lutescens | reverse complement strand
TAAGAAAGGCCAAGGAGTCTCTTTCCTATGTCCATTCTCTCCTCACTCTGAGATAAATTAGCCCCAGGCATGAGGTGGGCAGCCTAGATACCGAGTTTCAGTAGAGTTGGTATTCCTTTCTATTTGTCTAAAACACAGCCAAGATAAAAAAAAAAATGATCCTCTTGCTGCCTGAGAAAATAGAAACTCCTCACCTACAGGTCAAATCCTATTATAATGGGTGCTGCCCGGTTGACATCTTTGTGGATAAAAAAAGCTTTTGACCACAGCGCCCATCTTTCAGAAAGCATCATGAGACCCATTTCTTCCTCCCTGTTCCCTTTTCATCTCCTCCCTTTCATCTTAATCACTTCCGGAACATGATCCTACCTCACTGTTGGAAAGTTCCAGACACCTCTTTCAGAAGAGCCCTTCTCTAAAATGCCAGGGTCCATCCACAGCCCACTTCATGCACTGCTATTGCTGAAGTCTTCCTCTCTGTCTCATCCAAAGACAGCCCTGCCTGGCACTGCCCTGTTCCTAGACCACAGCTGACCCCTTTATCCCCAATGTCCCCACAGACTCTGATGACCTGGTACATCATAGGAACTCATAGAGCAGTTAAGTACTCTCCTTTGGGCTCTGCGCCATGGGTCACCTGTCATTCCTCTCCCTTGAATACCTGGTGGAGTGTTGGCCTGAAGTTTTAAGCTTTCTGTCTCTATACGGTCTCTTTCCCCTCCTGATTTATCATCTTTGCCCTCTGGCTTCCTGTTTCATTACTTTCAACCTCCTCTCTTTAGTCTCTGCAGTGCCCCTCATCCCTCATCCCTAGCTCCCTCTCCACCCACACAGGGATGCTTGCAGACTAAACACTCATGGGTACTGCCTCTGCCATGGGGGTCAACACTTTTCTCTCTATTAGGAAGCGACCTAGGACTCTCTGTTGCTCACATGGTCCTCTTACCCATTGACAGAGATATAAAGCTAAAATCAATTCCAAATGACTCTGTCCTACCAACCACCTAAACTGAGGATGGGCAGATGTTTCTGGAAAGGGTCAGATAGCAAACATCAAAGCTGTATAAGGCTGGATGGCCTCTGTGGCCCGAAAGCAGCTATAGGCAATATGCAAATGGTGGGCACAGATGTATTTCAATAGAACTCGATAAAAGGAAAAAACAAAAAGCCAGTGGCTGAGAATTTGTTTCTGGATCACAGTTTGTGAGCATGTAGCCAGAATGGCATCTGCCGTTTCAAGCCTGCAGCCTTTGAACCAGTAAGGGGGTATTGATTCCCAGTGTCATTTTTATGGTGGAGTTCAGGTCACACCACCGTGTTTTGTCCCCAGCAGTGCTACTCTTGACCTGTCCTGCCCAGATTCTTTCAATTTCTCTCTCCCCTTAGCTGAAAAAGGGAGTTCTACTTTCTGCTGCTTTCCTGCATTCATTCCTGTTGATCGAGCTTTCCCAGAGTCCACACCCAGAATCTTATACCTGTTTCTCTGAACTTGTCTGGTTTTATCCTCTTCCAATCAACTCTTTTTGTTTGTTTGTTTTCTTTTTCTTGTTGTTTGTTTGTTTGCCTTATAGTCATCTCTGTGGTTTTAAGAGACCCAAATCTAGGGCTGGAGAGATGGTTCAGTGGTTAAGAGGACCCAGAGGACCCAGGTTCAATTCCCAGCACCCACATGGCATCTCACAACTGTCTGTAACTCTAATTCCAGGTGATCTGACACCTCTACATAGACACACATACATGCAGGCAAAACACCAATGCACATAAAAAATAAAATAAAGAAGGAATCATTAAGACAAGTTTTAAAAAAGAGGCCCAAATCTAGGTTTTATTGTTGGTTTTGGTGTGTTTGTTGCTTGTTTTCTTTCTGAGTTAATTTCCAGCAAAAGCAAAAGCAAAAAACAAACAAATGAACAAAACACTCTCCAAAACAAAACAAAGCAAACCAGTGAGACTCACATAGACATAGTTTAACGTACGGAGTTTAAAACATCATCGATTTGGTCCCAGTTCTTCAGTGTTAAGAACACGATTCGTTTCAGTTGGTTTAAACAAAAACCACTTTATCACAGGACAATGGATAATTTACAGACTTCCCAGGCCTGGTTATAAAGTGTGACTTTCATAGAGACAGAAATAATCCTGCTAGGAGAAACATTCCAAAATAGTAAGGGACTTCCTGAGGCCAGACCCCACTGCCAACTCTGACTACAGCTTGTCACTCCTACACACTGCAATTCCCCTGCCTCAGCCAAAGGCTGGACTCTGTGCCCAAGCATCCCACATCTCCACTTGCTGTTCATGTCTGCTTTCCTTGTCTTCTGTGGTTGATCTGCCTGGAAGAACCTAGAACATGTAGAATAAAAATGGTTAAAAACTGTAGCTCTCTAGCCTCTTCCATGTGGGAAGATACAGGGAGGAGTTAAATTGGGATTGCCAGTGCCTGCCATGGCTGCCCATTAGTCCCAGCCTGGGGTGGATCATGCTGGGTCTTCTGCAGATAAAATGGGGACCAGAGTATATTTAAAATAGTATTGATTGGGTACTGTTTGCAAAATATCTCCCACATAAGTACTTAATAAATGGTGGTGGTTATGTTCTAATTACTAGACCCTGTATAAATGCTTTAACTGTATAAATATGCATTGAGAACACAAAAGAAACATTCCTTACACTTGGAATCATGAAGAAATAAGAAGCATGGAGCAAGCTTCTCACCTCAATAATTACAGTGCTCTGATTGCTGAAATCTGTCCTTGACTTAGTTCATACTAATACCGAATTATTCTTCATCCACATGTGTGCTTATTGTCTATTGCCTTTGGTCCAACTCTAACCTCTAAAATACTCCCACATATTTATTTGAATAAAATATCATTATAGTGATATAAATGCTGTGGCTTGGATCTGGTTTGGCTGTCCTCCAAGGGTTTACGTGCTACCTCCGAACTAGGAATCCCATCCAGTCACTAAGAGTACCTTCCTGCCGCTGCAACCCTTTAATCCAGTTCCTCTTGTGGCAGTGACCCACAACCATAAAAGTATCTCTGTTGCTACTTCATAACTGCAATGTTGCTGCTATCAGGAACCACCTGTGGTTTCTAGTGGTCTTTGAGGGGTCATGACCCACAGGTTGAGAACTGCTGGTGTAGCGACATTGCGGTAGGAAGACCCTCAAGGGGTGTAGAGCTAGGGCAAGGCATTGGGGGTCCTACCTGAGAAGTGATAAAGATACCTCTCTTGGGACCCCGAGTCTGTTCTCACAAGAGTCTGACCCTCTGAACTCCGCTCTGGCTTCCTGTTTTGTGGTATGATCTCTCAACCTACCCATGATGTAGCGATTATGTTCTTATTTTAGGAAAACCCAGCCACAATGGATTACAGAGGGCAATGACAAGGGGACCTACAAATAGAAGTTTGGTCAAAGGTTGCAGCCAGAGCAGTGGATCCTTATGACTTTGATCATAGGAAGGGGCTTAGGCAGTGGTCTTGACTACAGGGACATCCCATCCAGGCTGGGATGTGCCTGGTTTATCCCAAGCTAACGTCAATGGTGTCAGAAACATTCCTGGGACTGAGGAAGGTGTTGGGCACAGCTGTGAAAAGCCATATCCCAAATTTAATGGTCAGTACCATCATGTGATAGAATCTAGAATCATTTGGAATGGGGGCCTTGGTACAGGTCTGCGGGGGAATGTTGCAGTTACATTAACTAAAGTGGAAACATTTGTCTACTGTGGATGGTACCATTCCCCGGCTGGCATCCTGGGCTGCCTGTGATGGAAGAAGCTGAACACCGTCATTTCATTGCTGTCTTCTCCCAACTGCAGGTATAATGTGACTAGCTTTTTACAGTTTCTGTTGCCTTGATTTCCCCACCGTGGTGGACAGTTCCATGGGTTATAAACTAAAACAAACCCTCCCTCCCTTAAGTTGCTTTCGTCAGAGTATTTTGTAACAACAACAGGAACAACAGCGAATACATAGCTCTGCTGACTAATTTCTAATATGGATGTAAGGAAACTTTGCAGAGAAAAAGAGGTGAGGATTCCTCAGGGAGAGTCATGGTGGTTATGACTGAAGATGGCTCTGGTCATGTCAAGTTGGATCCCACAGGTGCCGTCTTCCTTGACACTTCCACTAGAGCTGAAGTGAGACTCTAGCCTCTAAAACTATGAGCTATATGTAATTACCCAGCCTCGGGGATTTAAGTCTAGTAGTGAAAAAACACCTAACACAACATGCTGCACATATTCACAGCAGAACAAATGGCAAATATAGAAAGGCTTGGAGAAGGTAAAACACATGAAATCCTCCATACTCATTCTTGGGTTATGCATGGCAAAGAAAGTGGCATTCACGACAGCTGTTGCTTCCAGCAGAGAACAAGCAAGTGCAACAATTTTCTTATCAGAGCTAATTAAATTTGGAGTTCAAGTGTGCACTATTGAATTGTCCACATTAACTCTTAGAGAGGCAGCTGTCGTTTTAACCTTCCCGCATGGGGCTGGAACCCCTCAGACAGTGCAGGACTTCACAGTTTGTAACATGAGAGATCGGGATTTGAACTTGGGTATTTAGAGACCCAACTGCAGCTTTCTTTTTTATCATCTTAACCTTTTGTCTCATGTTCAATAAGTAACACAATAAGGAACAATTTCACCATATATCTGTGGGTTATATTCTTAAGATGGGTCATTCTCAAGTATGCTCTGGACTGGAGGGACAATTAGCATTAGTCTGTGTGTGTGTGTGTGTGTGTGTGTGCGCGCGCGCAGGTGCACACATGCCAGTGTACATGGAGGATGGCAGAAGAACTCAGATGTTGATCCTCACCTTCCACCTTGTTTGAGACAGGACCTCCTTTTATTATGGCCACATTATGCCAGGCTTGCTGGTTTGTGAGCTCTAAGGGATTTTTCTGTTTCCTGTGTCCTCCCATCTTGTCACAGGATCTTTGGGGTGGCAGGATCTCACTGTTATTCCTACTCTACATGGGTTCTAGAAATTCAAACCCAAGATCTCACACTTGTGCAGCAAGTGCTTTGCTTACTGAGCTGTATCTCCAGCCCCAGTTTCCCCGTTAAGGAAAAAGGAAAGACAATGCCTGGCCAAAGATCATTGCAATTAGTGGCTTAGAAATATGCTTGAAGTAGGACTTTTAATGAATCAGTAGCAAAAGAGCTGATGAATGGTCTTTTGCTTCTCATTTCCTTTCATCTTTTTTATTTTATTCTCACCATTGGGCAAATGAACTAAATTAGTTACATTTATTTAAGATTAAAAAAAGCCAGTGCATTGTGATCACAAAAGTGGAGTTTTATTGTTTGATCACTTATGCTTACTGCACATTGGAGTCTCCAGGATCTCATGATATCACTTCTCATTTACCAACAGCTTTCAACCTGTAGGTCACAACCCCTTGGTGGGGTTGGGAGTGTGGCCAAATGCTCCTTTCACAAGGGTCACATAAGACCATCAAAGCCCACAGATTTCATAACAGTAGCCAAATTAGAGTTATGAAGTAGCAATGAAAATAATTTTATTGTTGGGGGTCACCACAACATGAGGAACTGTATTAAGGGGCCACAGCATTAGGAAGGCTGAGAACCACTGATCTGTGGTTTGGTTGTGGTTTGGTTTTGCTTAGCAGTTATTTCCTCATCTGTTGGTCAAATGCAAATAAAGGCGATCAATGAGCATCATCGATTTTTAAATTTACTTGACTTATTTTTACCCTTTTAATGTTTTCAAGTGTGTTCTGATGTAAATCTTGAGTTTAACAGTAAGCGAATTGAAACACCCTCCCCACATGTTAAAGATGCATTGGGTCATCTTTGGTATGTTCCAGAGTGTACCCTCATCCTGTCTAAATACAGCTGCAGGATATTTGCTGGGGTTTCCAAGCTGTACTGTTACACATGTGCAATGCTTCACTGTGCATAGACCTGTTCTTAGGGATCTCACCACAGCTAAAACCAAAATGGGGGGTGGGGGGTACGTGTAGCTGCTAGCAGAGATGAACCTAATTTTTACAGGCAGTGCAGTGCATTTCACCTAAAAGCTATGGGATGTAGAGCAAAGTCTATAGGCATCGTGATGGTCCATGCATTCTGTCAGAGCTCAAAATAAGACTTACGTGTGCCTCAAGTCTCTGTGCATTTGAGAAGAGTCCTGGTGAAGAGAAAGCCATGTGAGTGACTGAGATGCAGCCCAGAGTGCTCGAGCAGTGACCAGGATGTATGGCCCTTGAGGATTCTCTTTTGGGGTCCTTGTGCGAGGATGGAATCCCCTGTGTGCTGTGTATTCCCAAAGTTGACATTCAGGAGGGTCACCATGTTGCCCACGGACAGAAAGCATTCATGTGACCAGGAAAGTTCTCGCTTTAGGAAATGAAATCTCAAGCATATCGACAGTCTTTCTGGTTGTTGACATCTTGGTTGTTTTGGGGCATGTGGAATTTAATTGCTTTGCTTCTTGGCCAGTGTTTTCCTGCAATAGCAACATATGGTCTTCCCAAAGCAAGATGAGTAGACAGGGTGAGAGATGGTGATCTAGTTAGCTTCTTTTCCTGTCAGGATTGCCTTCTAGTCAACAGATGTCACCAAAGGCGGCCTCACTCTCAGCTCCAGGGTTTCTGTTACAACTGTTCCCAAGCTTGGAATGGATGGTGGTGATCTCTGAAAGGGAGTCATCTAGAATAGCTTCTCCCCCTGATGCTGATTTGCACTTGTCAATAAAATTAGACGATGCTTACAGTTGTAAGGTTCTTTAACTTTACCTGGAGTTGAAACACAGAGTTTAAGTAGGCTGGTGAGACAGCTCAATGGTGAAGAACTCTTGCTTGCTCTTTCAGAAAATCGCCGTGTGGTTCCTAGCACACAGGATGATGGCCTGTAACCCCAGTTCCACACAATTGGGTGCCCTCTTTTGGTCTCCCACAAGTGCCCACACATACATCTGTCATGTGCATACTTGTGAGCACACACACCCACACCAAAAAAGTAACTAAAGATGAAAGCCCAGGTCTAGTCCTTGAATTCAGTGTGAAAGCATGAGCTCTGAGCGGTGGTCCATTTCCTGTTAAAAGTCTGCTACTTATACGTTTCTCCTAGCTTCCTTGGTTCCTTAGAGTAGGCAGGTGGGCAGATTTCCACGCATCCTGAGAACAGTCAGCCTCCACCGTGGCTGCCCATTAGAATCCCCTGGGGAGGCTTTGAAAAGCAGTAGTGGACCAAGCAGTCCCGTTTAATAGGCACAAGGTCTGTCCTGAATGTTATCGTCTTTAAAACTCCCCAAGGATTCAGGGGTGAGCTGAGACAGAGAAATACACTGTTGGAGAGTCAGGTGTCAGTGTGCACAATACATTGATTTCTTAGTGTATAACTAGTTTGGTTTTAGGAGACAAGGGCCTTTACATTGCCACCTTGATCCTCCTGCCTCAGCTTCCTGAATAATGGGATAAAAAACGTGCACCACCATGCCTGGTAGATTCTTAGTTTAGAGCTCTTAAAATGGGCTGACTGACTAAGCCACTGGTCAATAACTTGCGAACTTACAAGAGAAATTGTTGAGGAGGATAAAGGGAGCTAACTGGCTCAAAGCAAGAGCTACGTTGCCAGTTCTCCAAGAGGGTGGATACAAGCCAAGCAAGGTAGCAGGGACTGATGGGGAGACCTTCTGCCACTGCTGGCTTGAATCACCTCCGTCCACTTCTTGCACTTGAAGATCTGCTTCCGGCTCACATTTCAAGGGTGGAAGGTGACTTGGCTGCATTCTTAGAACACTCTTAATCGGCTCTCCCACCCATTACCATCAAGGGGTTTCCTTTTAGCTAAACAAGTTCTCAGAAGATGGCACTGTTGACTCTTGGCAGGCATCACCGACAGATGTCCCCACACCCTGAAACCAGTTTGCTCTGGACGGGAAGGATGTAAGGAGCGCTTCTCTCAGAAGGCAGCTGGATCGACATCAGATTCCCCGGATGTCTGCTAATTTGCCAACGGTAAGTCGTCATTCATTCAGGAAATGTTTGTTGGATTTCTAACATGTTCTGGAAGTTTCTCTGGGACTGCCAAGTTGAGGAAGTAGTCGAAACTTTTCAGGTGCTTACAATCTCGGGAGGGAAGACAGTATGGACGGAAGCATGGACTTCCAGGCAACACCTGAAGCGCTTTAGTCAGATTAAAAACAGCAGCCAGGACAACACTGGATGGATGCCCACCCGTTCCCAGGCCAGGGGGAAAAAGCTAAGGACGGCTGCTTGCCCTTAGACCAGTGGTTCTTAACCTTCCAAATGCTGTGACCCTTTAATATAGCTCCTCATGGTGGGGTGAGCCCCCAACCATAAAAGTATTTCATTGCTACTTCATAACTGTAATTTTGATACTGTTATAAATGGTAATGTAAATATCTGATAAACAGGCTGTTTGATGGGACTCCTGTGAAATGGTTGTTTGACCCCCAAAGGGGTCGTGACCCAAAACTTCATAACTGCTACCTTAGACAGACTTGACCCTTGCATTGGCTTTTCATGGCTAGAATTTCTGATTTCTGTCCCATCTTTTTCCTATCACGTCTCAGTTTCTCGGTTCAGCATATGGGTAGAGTTCTTCTCATATACCTTGACTCACAAAACTGCCTTGGTCCTCACTGACTCTTCTGAATACAACCCCGTGCTGCCCCTGCTCAGAACCCTACCGTTATTATTATTGCTCTTGTTTTCCGTCACCGTTCTGACGTAGACTTCCATTAACGCTTTGTTAAACAAGATCCAAGAAGACATAGTTTCTCCTTGGCCTTGAGCATAGTGCTCTTTATTAGGTATGCAGACTATGCTAGATTTTGGTCAAATGTGCGTGCACACACACGCACACATATGCACACACACCCCTTTTAGAACTCTTCTCTGGACCTAAAGTTTCCTGTATTCTAGGTTCACATACAGGCAGGGGACCGTTGTTTTGGACCATGTTGGACCCTGATTTGTTTGATATAATTTCTTACTGAGGATGTAGTGGAAACAGTCTATAGTTAACAGCCTATGTGTTCTGAGAAGTGCAGAATTCAAAACCTGTCCTAATCTGAAAATTAAAGTAGCAAAGTAGGGTTTGGGAGGACAGTATAAGCACGGAGATTTGTGTTCATGCCCGGTGTAAAAAGCCAAGTGTGGCTGTAATCCCAGCGCTGTGGCATGCAGAGGGGACAAGGGGATCTAGGTGGCTCGCTCAGCACATCCTAGTCCCAGATTCAGTGAGAAGCACTATCTCAAAAGGAATAAGGAAAAGACGGGTACAGCAGGATGCCCACTGTCTTTCTAGGGTATCTCGGTGCTTGCACATACACATATGTGCCGATTCACATGTGAACACACAGCACATGCACAGATACACATATCTACATACAAACACACATATCCACATAAGAAACATAAAATGGAAGACAGAAGTAAATTATCTGAGTAATAATGCTAATAAATACTATTACTGCCACCACTGCTCCTAATTATGATAATGATGATGATGTATGACTCATGCTATGTCGGAGATGCTCAGTAAAGATGGATTGCAGTTTCATGGCTCAGAAGGCAATTACAACAAGGATTTCACATTTACGAACACACTTATTTTTCACAGTGATCTTTAGGGCAAAGATACTTCTGAGAACCCATTTTCAAGTTGAGAACATGGTACACAGACATCTAAGAACCTACCTGAGACCTCTGCATGAATGGTTGGACTATGAAGTCTCGTACTTTGACTTTATGATGGCTGCTGTTAGTTTGCTGTTGTATTTAGTGTCTTTATGCGGTTGCTTCGCTGACGAATCACGAATGAGTGAAGAATTATTCGCTCGCAAACAAAAGAATGAATGACGTATGCTACTTACCACCATCCTCTGAATCACATGAATTTGAATTTATTTTTAATTTTATTTAAGTAATAATAATTATACCCTGAAGAAGGTTGCTTAAAAGAAATCCCACACTAGCTCAGAATTGAGACTAATAGAGGGCTATTTAGTTAGGGGTAGTCTCACAGATTACAATCCTCTGCTGGAACGGGGAATAGCAACTGAATCCTGCAGCTTGAAAAGAGGCCAGATGCCTGCTTTACGTCGGAATAAATAGTATAAGAGACCACGCCCAAGTGGGCTGGTATTTTAAAGGCTATTGGCTGAAGGAGCGAAATGTGCTCCCACTGCAACACCCTAACTGTTACATCAGCCGCTGTGCTCTGCAAAATTAGTGTGAAGTTTCTTTAAGTCCTGAGTTAATTTATTACTTTAAATAACTGCCATTTGCCCATCTTCAGAGTGCTGGTTGCTTTGGTCAGTTTAGACAGTCGTTCTGGTCAGTGCAGCGATGACTAAGTGAGGCATTAGGGTGG
>LOEQ01000121.1:27324-59457 GCA_001685075.1 Bramus lutescens | reverse complement strand
TGGGAGCTGGGCGGGACGAAAAGCAGGGCCCGCTCCCCTCATTACTACAACATACACATCCATACATCACACATGCTACACACATATACACATCACATTAGACCCCACATGAATACACCCACAGCACCACACACCCTACAATGCATACACACACCACACTACACAAACACAGACACATCATACTACACCCCCCTTAAGCATACACACAAACACCACATACACACAAGCACATTCCCCCAAACACATACCACACCACACACACATGCGTGCATACACACACACATACACAGAGACTAATTAAATTATTAACAAACTACATTGATTGAGAAATGTCTTGAGAAGTAGCTATGGCAACTAGTACTTACTAAACTATTTCTACACACTAGACACCAACTTTGGCCTCCCCATGCCACCTGACCTCTGCCTCCTTTCTCCGTTCTTCAGTCTCTGTCATCAGAGTTCTTTCCTGACTCTGGATTTGTATTCTTGCCCCCGAGTCTTCATTTCCATTATCTCTCTCCTCAGGTTTAACGTTTTCTTTCTTGTCCTTTCATCTAAACTCTTTCCATTTCTAATACTTCCTTTGTAAAGCCCTAACTCCCCCTTTCAAAAAAGCTCCATGGACCACAGAAGTGAGGAACAGCTTGACCTTGAAAAACTGACCCAGGAAACCAAATCCGAAACCCAGCAGAGGACTGTATCCAGGAATCAAAGGCAGTAACTGCCTGGGGCCTGTGGGATGGCTAGGAGGGTAAAGCACTGCCACACAGCCTGGCGATGAGAGCTCCACAGAGTCTACCTAAAGACTTGAGAAGAGAGGAAATGTCATAAAGGCGTCCTGTGATATCCACAGGCACACTCTGGCACATGCGGCCTCTGACACAAGTGCACACATCTGAAGAAAATCGCAACTGTCACACAAGTATACAGAAGGCATAGATATTGCACGACCAGTTATAATCTCAGATCAGCACAGACCTGGAATGGACCAAACCTTTTCATTCTCAGAACAGAGTTCTGGGTTTACCAACCTGTTTTTGTTACAGTGTGTAAATTAGCTCAGGAGACTCCCACCTTCTGAAGTGCTGATATACACAAACAAGACTTGCAAAACAATAGCAGAAATGTATCATCAGAATTTCTTTTAAGGAGTATAGATTAGTAATAAATACATTTAAAGTAGGTCTGGTTTCTAGACTTGTTTTGTTTTGTTTTCATAGAAATTGAGGAAATTTGTGGTGACTCCAAGGGATAGCCCGAAGAGGAGAGACTTACTGAGATTTCCTAATAAGCTGACTTCATTCTCAGAAGCAACTGGAGTTGAGGTTAAAGTTGGGGCAGAAGACATTAACAGAGCATCTTCAGAAGCTAACCAGCTCTTGTAGGTAGTTCCTTTGCCCCTCTGAAGGAAATGGGGTTCCGTTCAGCAGTTGTGAGTCATTGTAGAGACAATGATAACCCAGCAGGAAGAAGGAAGAAGAGACCTTGAGGCTCCGATCATTTCTATTTCAAGAGCATGGGTTCATCAATGAGCTGAGTTTTAGGGAATTCCTTAACACCGGGAGCTATAAGCAAACTTTGTGTATCTGTATAAGCTTGTGGGAAGGGGACCGATAAATCTAATCGTCCTTTTAACATGTATTCTATGCATGAACCTCAGGAAGTTACACAATCCTCCTCAATATAAATTACAGCCTTATCTATCTAACATACCTGGGGCAAAGCCGATTTGATACCTCACCTCCCAAATTTTCTCCTCAGCTTCCCCTCTCTATTTTGGCATCAACACTGGTCTCTTTGGCATCTGGAAATCGGACTTGCTACTGTGTTTCTTTCAACACTCCTTCCCTGGTGCTTCATCTTCAGATGCATTTCTGCCCGTGCTTCCCACAACCCATTTGAGTTCAAACTACATTTGAAGTCCTTTAGTGTGCCGCAGGAGATCACACTGTCACCTTCACAGCTGTGACGTTGAACAAAGGTCTCTTGTCAGTGCTGATGGTCCTGTTGTCTCGACCTTTCTTGTGTTCCTTTCTCACTTAGTGCAAAATTATCTGCATTGATTGTACGATTTATTTTGCTTTTATGGTAGTGTTTATCCTTTAAGCATTAAAGGTTGAATCGCATAACTATCATTAGTTTATCTTCTTGAACATGGCCTTGCTAGCTTGTTCTAAAACAGGAAGGAGTTCTGAAAAAGATTTTCAAACAGAGCAAATTGTTCTGGATGGCGATTAACGAAGGGAGCTATCTCATGAGGTCCTGTCATATTGCTGAAAATTAACTACCAGGGTACATGAGCCAATTTTAATGGAATTTGGTCTTTGGCTTTGAATTTAAAATTTTTGTATGTATTTGAATGGTTTATGTATGTGGAACATACACATGAACTTGTGGTGCCTGTGCCCATACATGTATGTATAGGTTGGAGCAGGACTTCAGGTGTCTTCCTTGACCATTTTTCCTGTGCTTTACGGCTTTGATGCAGGGTCTCTCACTAAACAGAGGCTTGCTGGTTCAGCCGAGCTGTCTGGCCTGTGAACTCTTGGAACCTGCCTACCTCTGCCCCAGGTATGAGATTATAAGCACAGGCACACAAAACACCACCTAGCTTTCTACCGGTGTGTTAGGGATTTGAGCTCACGTCTTCAAGCTTACAGAGACTCCACCCTCTGCTCAACCCCCCCACCCCCTGGATTTGATATTTTTACAAAAAGGCTTGCCAATTAAGGTGAATCCAGGTGCAATATTTTCTCATTGAAATAGAAAAGAAAACTTCTTTCAAAGAATAGCCTTCCCCACAGATTTCTCTTTAGGACCAACTAGGGCTCCGAATAATGGTGTAAAACTATCTTGTTCTTGTGAGGGGCAGAAAAATTTCTTTTGTAATACTTTCTGATCTGTGGCCACAGTTGCCACCTCTAGTTTTAAGAAAAAGACAATAGACGATGTTCTTCCCAATGATAGGCAGATGCTAATTACCTCTGACCTCTCACACTAGGAATGTGGGTACCAAAGTTACAAATGAGGATCGATGATTCTTTTAAAACTTTATATGAGTTTCCTCTGCCTGGAGAATGCTCCCAATTTTCATCTTCATCAACTATAAATGCCAAAGATGCACATGTAAATCAATCAAGCTTGTGTGCGCACGCGTGCGTATTTGCCGCACAGGATGTGGTTAATTTAGAAGGGCTAAGAGGTAATCTCGAGTTGGTTGTTGGCTCCAAGGTGCTACAGGAAGATTTTGATAGATGTTGTTTACTGTCGTCAGGAATCTGAATCGAGCTTTGCTGAGAAAGGTCATTAATGACACTCAACAAATCACTTTTATGTTGTAGCCGTTGTGAAAGTTGTGTGGAAATTGTTTTGAAAAGTCAATCAGAGCCAGGCTCCCCATAAGTCTGGTTGAGGGACCTTCTCGTAAACTTACCAGGTTGTGGTCAAAATAAGACCCCCACACACAAACAAAACATTAACAAAAATATATTAAAGGTGAAAGAAATAACGAGAGAGGAAAGATCTAGCTTCATTGAAGAAGATGGAAAGAAGGGCTCCTCCAGAAGACAAGGATGCGTCAGGGCAGTGTGGCCTCTCTGGAGCAAGAACATCTTGGCTCCTCTCAGATCCCCTCAACACTGTGAGCACTTAGCACGGAGGCTGCCAGCTGGGCTAAACCGGTCTGCCAGGCAGAGACCGCCAGGTCATGCAGAAAGGCCCAAGGGGACTGGAGGCTGGGATTAGGAAATTGAAGGCTGGCTGAAAATTTGAGATTTCTTGTCCTTAGCTGGGGTTCTGGGAGAGATGTGATTTGATTGCACACAGAGAGGCCAGCTTCTTTGTCTCTGGGCCGGGCTATGGAGTGAAGTGGTAGGGGGCATTCCAGCGCCCTTATTGGATTCTCATAGAAGCTCGAAAGCATTCAAAAGTAAAATTCAATTGATCTAAAGGTCAGGAGGGGCTGGAGAAAGGCATGACAGATTTAATGTCCAGCGCTGAGTGACGTCCTGGGACTTTACCTCTGTGATTCCATACCTCATTCATAACAATAATAGAAACGAATGTTTAAAAAATGAAAAAGAAATTACCTTAACATTAATACTAATGCCCCAAAACAAACATGCCCATGGTTTCCAAAAGGATGAAGACAAAGAGAGATTTGTAATAGTATTACAGCACAGACTCTATCTATAACATTCAAACTGTAAATAGGTGGTAAAACGAAGACAAAAACCTGCCCAGTCATACATGATGGCTCATGTGGGCATGCATGCTTCCTAATGATGCTAAGGGAAGACTGGTACTCTACCATCTCTTTGGATTGCAAATATGAAATTCACTTACCTGGCAGGGAAAAAAATTAAAAAAATCAAAATTAAAATTAAAAGGGAGGGAAAGACTAGCACAAGGTTGAGAGTGAAATCAAGAAAATCAGACTAAAATATTGGGACTTGCCAAGAAATAGTGCACCGTGCCTCCCCCTGGCTGGCTGCTGGTAGGGCTGTGGCCAGCGTGAGTGAGGTAATGCCCACTATGCCTCCCTACCTCCAGGGTTCTCAGTGACAGGCAAATGCCATCCTCTTCACCCTGTGCACTCCCTCAAAGTTACCCTTTGATTAATTCTGCCAATTTTGTGTGCTGCCTCTGTCATTTTGATTTAGTGACATTTTCCATTTATCTCCAGCGTTTTCCCCCTTCTCCGGCAGTCTAATGTTAGCACGGCCATATTACTTTGATGCATGGTTGCCCCAAGCTCCCGAGCCTCACGGCCCCAGAGAAATCACTAATGTGGCATGTCTGATTTTCCTAATCTAGAAGATGGCAGAGCTGAAGTGTCTCTGTAATGGAAAACATTTTACATAGTAAATATGAATGGCCTCACTCTCTCCTAGGTCACACTCATATTTAACATCCATTTCACAAGCAGCATTTCCCATCATTCTCCCTGCTTGGCACTTTCAGATCATGATTCTTCCCAGTCGTTTCTGGTTAAATTGGTCTCTAGGTTGGGGACAGCACAGGTCCCGTTTACCTCCTGGTAGCCTATTTATATCAGAGATACATTATCAAAGTGCTAGGAAAAGATGAAATTGTGCACTGTTCATAATTATGCACCCAATGCCTAATATTCCTGCTGGCATTGCCCAGCATCTTGCCTGGTCTGTAATAGGTGTTGGTTATGTAATTTTCCCCCCAAGTGAACAATTTTGTTTATAGGATGAAGCTCCAATGCCCCAAATGAACAAAATCTAAGTTCCTAGAATCATGCTTTAAGTTAGAAAGGTATTCTAGGAGCAAAAGATACTTACAGTCTATGGAGTCAAAGATATTTACAATCTGTACATAATAAGCACCCCACATCAAGAAAACCAATCTCCACCTAGGGGCCTTCTTTGCTTGGTCCTTGCTGAATGTGGGTGATTAGAGGCGATGGGAATCATTTCTTTTTTCAATTTGGCTGGAGACATTTTACAGTTCTTTAAAACACACACACACACACACACACACACACACACACACACACCTTTTCTTAATTCTTTGAGACATTGCATTTTGATTGTATTCACCCCTACTTCTTCTGTTTCAACTCTTCTCGGACCCCTCCAGGACTCCGTCACATTTTCCTGTCCTGTGTTTCCAGAGTTATCCTCTCGAGTCTAGTTAGTGCTGCCTGTATGTGCATGAATGTGTGCAAGAGTGTGGGGGACATCCACTGGAGTATGGCCAGCTTAATTTAGGAGGTAAATAGCCCATAAGAAAACTGACTCTACCTTCCACAGCAAGAACGCCAATAGTTCCTCAGCGAGGGGGAGGGGCTTATGAGCCCCGCCCATTTAAATGCTGACATTTAGTTGGCTTGATTTTGTACAGGTCTTACGCCCACAACCATGGCTGCTGTGAGTTCAGCAGCGTAACAGCCTGCGTATCTTTGGAACACACAGTCAACCTATTAGAGGTTCTTTGTTTCCTCTTGGTCCAAACTGTAGTGAATTATCCTGTTGCTGCCCTCAAGGACTTCAGAATACAGCCTTCTTTTACCGCCTGGGGGCCTACCATAGATTTCTTTCTGCAACCTCCTCCTGGTTGATCCTAGCTGCCTTCATTCAGCATAGCCTGTGAATGATGCCTTAGGACCCTTGGATGTCCACTCAGTTCTTCTCTGTTCAGTTGCACCCACAGATCTTCATCTCAGTCAAAGGAAAAGCCAACTACCTTAGTATTGGTCCTCTCCACCTGGGAGTTTTTACTTGGGCCTCTATGCCTTCCATATTTCCCTTACTACTTCAACCTCTCTGATCCGCCCACATTTGTCCTAGCTGGGCCACAAGGATGCTGTCCGACTAAGTGCTTGCCCTTGCTTCTACCATGATGCTTTTCCACCTACATGTCTACAGCTGTCTCTCTCCCCTTGTGTAAGTATTTACCTAAATCCAGCCTCCTGGAGTCTTTCTATGATGCTGGGATTTAAATTGTCTTCTCCTGCACTCCCTATCTCTGTTTTGGTTACTGCAACACTTGTCATCCTGTGACCTACTTCTGTTGGCTTCATTAGTTAATTGTATGACTTCCCCACTATGAAGTGAGATGCCTGGGCTGTATCCCCAAGATTCATCAGGGAGCCAGCGAGTCAGATATCTGCCACCAAATGAGTGAGTGAAGGAGTAGATGGGTAGATGGAAGAACACTTTCCTATTGTTAAGACCAGAACGCACTGCTTATTTGATTACTGTACCTCTTAACAACCAAGTGGGGTGTTTCTTTCTATAATAGAGCTTAATAGCATGATATAATATGTAGTTAAAAGTATATGACAGAGTTCTGCCAGGCCTATCCTCCAAATGAATGTCGTTTTCATTGTAATTGCTTTAAGCTTCATGGGAATCAGACCTATCGATCTAGAATAGTGTGCTTCTTTATCAAATTGCCTTTAAAAAATATTGATACTCCATTATGTTTCTGAGCCTGTCTCTGTTTCTCAATACATTGAAATCTAGAGGGATAGTTTGAGTATCAGAGAGGGAAAGAGAGAAAGATGCAAGAAAAGAGAAAGGTAGATGAAAATGCCATTTTGCTAATATCACCCCCAATAGTTAGTACCAGCCAGTTTCATTGAGCTTCAGTTTTATCTACCGTGCATTTGAATTTGTGGAAATATTATTACAAAGTTTAAGTCCTAGAAGATGCTAGTTAAAGTATCATTCCAAAAGTGAGATTATTACAAAAGGGGCAAGCACAAATGTTCATCTGAAGAATCGTTGACATTATTGACTGGAGAAAGCCATAATAAGATTTATCATTAGCCGTAGCCACCCAAGAAATGTTGTCTCAGTAAAGAGCTGGCTCCCAAAAGCCCACAAAAGTAGTTTCTGTGGACTAAAGTTAATTAAGAAGCCTAATTAATGACATCCTATTTCAGTAGTAATGAGACAACTCTTTGGCATTGTTTGGGGCTTTGTAACAATAGGAAATGTGAAGGATAGCAAAATGTAAAAAGCGAATATGGACAGTGTTTGCCCTCATCCAACTCAAAAGATGTCAGAACTACCCGAGTTTCCAGGCTGAAAGTGAATGCAGTGATCAGCTTTCCAGCATCTGCTAGCTAAATGATTGTGTGTGTGTATGTGAGTGTATGTGTGCTAAACAGAGTTCAAGCCCGGATGAAGTTCCTCAGAAACTATTTGCCTCGCTTGTGAGACAGGTTCTCTTACTGGTTTGGAACTTGCNNNNCTGGCAGTCAAGCCAGCAGGCACCAGCAACCCCCTTGACGTTGTCTGAGTTACAAGCACATGCCACTAGGCCTGGCTATTTTATGTTGGTGCTGGGGACTGAACTCAAGTCCTTATGCTTGTATGGTAAGCACTTTATTGGTAGAGCCATATTGCCATACTTGACTTTGTTTTGTTGTTGTTGTTTTTTTTGTGTTTTGTTTTTGTTTTGTTTTTGAGGCAGAGTCTCCACAGCATAGGCTAAATTCCAGCTTGATAATCCAGCCCATGCTTCAGCCTCTCAAGTGCTGGGTTTATAGCTGTTACCTCATTGGCCATAAATGTGTGTTTATATGGACACAGAATATTCACAAAGCTGACAAATCTAATAAGGATTCTTTATGTAATATGGAACAAGTAGGTGATCTTTTATATTCAGATGACCCACAAGTATATTTTCAGATTTAAACTGTTAAGTTATTTAGGTAACTATATTATATATATTTATATATTCCTTTATAAAACACAGATTTATATGGCTTATAACACAACAGAGCAGGATCTTCCCACATCAATCATCAATTAGGAAAATGACCCACAGACTTACTCATAGGCCAACATGGTAGGGTCTATTTCTCAACTGGGGTCCCCTCTTCTGAAATGATTCTAGCTTGTATCAAGTTGACATAAAACTGACCAACACCGGGGGCTGAGAAACCCCAGGAGACTGAGACATTTTACTTGTGTTTATGCTCCATATCTGAATTACTTCTTCTGTTGCTGTAGTAAACTACTCTTGACAAAAGCAATTTCAGAGACAACAAGTTTATTCGGCCTCGCAGTTCAAGGGTTAGCCCGTCGTGATAGAGGACATTTAGGTAGCAGGAGCTTGAAACAGCTGGCCACATCGCATCTATAATCATGAAGCAGAGAACCATAATATACAGTGTTGTTCAGTTCCTTTTCTCTTCTTATTCAGTCCAGGATCTCCACCGGGAAATAGGGGTACCCCCCCACAGCAGGTGGGGTTTCCCACCTGAGTTAAAGAAGTCAGGATAGTCCCCGACAGGTGTACCTAGAGGCCATCTCTAAAGTGAGTCTAGACTCAGCCAAGTTGACAACACTAACTATCCAGTATCTTTGTCAAAATGTAAGAACTGTTTAGAATGTTCTAGAGCGTCATTTATTTATTGGACTGGGTGTGTTGACATTTATATACGTTATCTGACTTTAGATAAATTCATTTTCACCAAAGGCATTGGTAGTTGTACTTACATGTGCAATTGACAAACTGACATCGAGGATCTAAAAGAGAATGCTAAATATCTGAAGTTGATGCAATAAGAAAATTCAGAATTTTCTTATCCACCTCCATTGGTTTTATCCTGGTAGAACAGTGTAATCCCCCAGAAACGATTCCCATGAATAGGAGACTAAGTAGAAAACAACACTCCCTCAACTGCAACTCTTTCAGTTGTAAGAGAGAAAATGAAAGCTAAACTGGTTTAAACACATAAATGAGAGAAAAGCCGAGAAGCGGAGAGAACTTTGGGATTGGCTCTATCCAGTTCTCACGTGATGCAAGAAGAGCTTTCTCTAGAGGAGTCTCACTCTTGAGCTATCAGCTGGGTACCCAAGTTCAGGTTCCTGGGAGAAGAGCGTCTGCTTCTGTCCCTCCTGTTAGCCCTTTGATTTGTCATGGGCCCATTTCTGATAACTGTAGCAGAAAATACAATCAAGTTGGTTAGGAAAGAGTCAGGTGTCCATGCTTGGAGTTGAGGGTGGAGCCTACTCTGCCAGAAAGTTAGAATCTAAGGTGGGTGGGTGGGAGAGTGGTTTCTCAGGCGAGAATTGAGATCTGGGTGTTAGGAGGAAAATACATCACGGAACATAAGGTGTCTGACTGCTTTGAAGGTAGATGAATCTAACCAAAAGAGGAAGGAAGGGTTAGATAGAAGACCCCAGATGAAGGGTATTTCCTGGGGTACAGCAGAACCCCAAATGTAGACCACAGCAGGTTGTGTCACATGTGTGACAGTGACAGTTGTGCCTTCTCTTCTACAAAGTGGTCACTGCTTACTAGTCACTTGTAGCTAAGGGATTCTAACAGAAAGGCTAGCCATTTTATTTGTAAAGTTTTGAACTTCTTTATTTTTATGTAAATATTGCTTTATTTTTTCCCCCAACTTCAGATTTCTGTTAAAGCAACAACGACAAAAACAACATGCAAAATGCTGCAAAGTCGGGAGCAAACTCTCAAACTTGTGACCTAGACGCTTTCTCAGACAGCATCTTGGCAGATTGACTCTCTTATTTTGTATGTGATGTTTTACGCATGGCTAACAGGGGTTAATGAAATAGTAGTAATTTTTGGCTAATAGCTGGGTACTTCGACATAAAGTTTCAAATATAAAATGTTTTGAGGAGTGAAAACGAACCTTGGAAGACAACTGCATCTCCTCATGTTGTGTTCTATCCTTCAGGCAAAGACATTATTCTTTCTCAAGACTGGAAAGGTTATTTCTGTGATATCGGCTTAAATCAGAGAGGCAGAGCAATCTGTCATATGTCCCTGAGTTTTTCAATCAACAGGATTTGCAATATTATCACTCATGGTTTTATGTCATTTATCTGTGCAAAGGTCTTGGATGGGGCTCCTAGGAGAATACACAATGTGTCGTACATTTTTAATGCGCTTGATATTGGCCCTGACGTAGAGCTCCTATCCGTTCATATTGGTGTATTCTCATATTAAATCATGTTTCAGTAACAAGGAAGTAAGGTGAGGTCAACTTCAGCCCTTTTTCCTCCCCCAGACACAACTTCCTCTCTTTCAAATGGAAATCCCATTTAAGAAAAAGTTGCCTAAGAAAGAATGTCCACAGTGTTATCCTGGAGCTTCATTGTCCGATTTTCCGTGGACTGGTGAATACCACGGACCCTAGTTACTGAACAAGATCTAAGCTCCTCTTCTTTTCACAAAATGCTGTCCCAATGACCTGTGAGTCACACGTTCCTCCCATTGTTGAAACGCTGCCCCAGAGATTTCCTGACCC
Source organism: Bramus lutescens (assembly GCA_001685075.1). Classification (NCBI taxonomy): domain Eukaryota; kingdom Metazoa; phylum Chordata; class Mammalia; order Rodentia; family Cricetidae; genus Bramus; species Bramus lutescens. The sequence continues at coordinate 48,695 of LOEQ01000121.1, read as the reverse complement.
TTATATAGGAGCTGTCAATCATGGCTGTCCAAACTCAGCCACAGTGAAGCCGTATGGTTATTCCTTATGCCACTAGGATCTCCATCCTACTCCTGGCCTAGAGAGCCACCTATTTCAATACTGTCTTATTCCTGTTTCTTCTTCAGGTTGAGGACCACCGGTTTAGAGGTTTATTTACCACTCAGAGGTATCAGCTGGAATGTGGGCACAATTCTGCCAGATCTGATTTTCTTTAAAGAAAAAATTAAAAATATCCATTCGTTGGAGAAATTCTTTCATTTGTATATGTGTAGGCATCTTAAAAGATGAACAAATCAAGTGCAGATGTGCTCAACACAGCTGGAGATGAGCTGCCCCAGGCTCAGGAGATGCAGGCTCCTTCCACAGGAGTCAAACTCCAGTGACCATCATTTGTTAAGGATGGGCTCATGAATGAATGAGACGGGTCTTTCTCTGTCTGGTGTCTTCCCTTTTCAACCCATCTCATACCTGGCTGCTAGAACACCTTCCATAAGACAGTGATTAGTTGATGCTGCAGCTGAAATGCCAGTTTCCCGTTCATTGTTCACGTACCGTGGTGAAGGACAAGCCGAGCCGTCCTAATCCGGAGCTCTGAAAATTTACATTCTCCCAGACCCAGAACTTCTTGAGCATCATGCAATGCTGCAAGTGGAAAATTCCGCACATGGCTCCATAGGATGGGTCACACTGAAAATGCAGGCTGAACCAAAGAATTGTACCAGATGACCTTCGTGTGCTGTGCGTTGTATTTATATGAAATATGCACAAAATTTGCATTACAACTTGGGTCCCATCCCCAAGATATAGTATATTGAATGAGAAAACATCCAAAACTGTCTGAAATTGGACACAATTCTGGTCTCTCTCAAATCCTTCAGAGACCAACATGGCCTCTACCCACTTTGTCCATGTGTAAGACTTCTTGCATGTTTTCTCATTGACTAGTCCTTTCAAACTTTGAGCCAGTCCTGATTTTGTTCATAGACTTCCTTGGGGCTAGGACGTTTCCTTCTTCATCTGTGTGGCATCAAACCAAGCTACACATTCTCTGTTAGTTGTGACTTCTTCTCTGACCCCTTCAGAGGAAAGGGACAAGATTAATTCCTCCCTTTTCCATCTTAGCAGGTGACCTTAAACATCTTTTTTCTAATTTATTAGTTTGTGTGTGTGTGTGTGTGTGTGTGTGTGTGTATGGAGGCCAGAAGTCATTTGATCCCCTGCAGCTGGAGTTGCAGGCAGTTATGAGCTGTCTGATGTGGGTGCTGGAAATCAATCTCAGGTCCTCTGGAAGGGTAGGTACTGGTGAGTAATCATTTTAGCCACAGCGACATCCCCATGGCTATGTTATAACACACATATACACACCATAGCTATGTTATAACACACACACACACATACACACACACACACCATAGCTATATTGTAACACACATACACACACAAACCATGGCTATGTTATAACACATACACACATCATAGCTATGTTATAATACACACACACACACACCATGGCTATGTTATAACACACACACACACACACACCATAGCTATATTATAGCATACATACACACGCACACCATGGCTATGTTATAACAAACACACATACACGCACACACACACACACACACACCATAGCTATATTATAACATACATACACACGCACACCATGGCTATGTTATAACAAACACACACACACACCATGGCTATGTTATAACACACATGTTGTATGAGACTTCTTATTCATTTCTCAGCCGCCCAGATTCCCAAAATAACCACACAAAAACTGTATTAACTACGACACTGCTTGGCTTATGTATGTTTCTAGCTCACACTTATCTATTAAATTAACCCATTTCTATTATTTTATATTTTACCATGAGGCTTGTGACCTACCGGCAAGGTTCTAGTGTGTCTGTCTTTGGTGGCAGTTCCATGGCTTCTTATTAACTAATTTTTACACCTTAAATTAGCCCATTATTCTTGTCTATGTTAGCCATGTGGCTTGATAGCTTTCATCAGCAAGGCATTCTCATCTTGCTTCTTCTCTGGCTGGATGATGACTGCAGACTGGATCTTTCTTCTTTCCAAAATTCTCCTGTTCTCCTTGCCCTGACTCTGCTTCCTGCCTGTCGCTCCTCCTATACTTCCTGCCTGCATACAGGCCAAACAAACAAACAAACAAACAAACAAACACACACACACACACACACACACACCATGGCTATGTTATAACACACTCACACACAACATAAGTATGTTATAACATACTCCATGCTATGGCTATATTATAACACACACACACACTATGGCTATGTTATAAAACAGATAACAGCATGAGTTCTGTTCTTTTCTCTCATAGTCCTGTTTTTTATCTGTCTCTTTATTTAGCTGCGTGATGAAACACGGATCATATTCAGATTTATTCTTAGGCAATCTCTTGGCTCTTATTGCTACTTAGCTCTTTAAGCTTAATTTTTCATGGATTTGCTCATGTTTTAGGAGAATGGGAACTCCCTAGAGTATAGAACGTATGGTTCATGCAGTGTCACAATCTGCTGTACCTAAAATAAATGTCTGTAGACAGTTTTTTCTTTGGATCGACAGCTCTCAAACAAGGACTTATTATTAATTATGAAAGCTGGGCTTATAGCTTAGGCTTGTCCCACTAGCTCTTATAAACTCATTGATGTTAATCTATGTTTTGTCTTGTGGCTTGTTAACTCTCTTCCATCTGGCACTTCTTATTTCCTCCCCCTTGTCCCCTGGTGTCCTTCCTATATCTTGAGTCATCTCCTTTTCCTCTCTCTCTCATCAGAAGTCCTGCCTATCCTCTCCTGCCTAGCTATTGGTATTCAGCTCTTTATTAAACTAATTAGAAGGCACCTTGGCAAAGTCACATCTTCACAGTGTATGAAAAGATTATTCCACAACAAATGTTTAAGCCATATATTTTAAAATGTCTGGGCTATTGTTCCAAACTACACCTTTGAGGGGAAATAATTATGTAAGTATTGAGCAAGTCTAGGGATGGGCTAGATATTTGCCTACCTAAATTTATCCTAAGCAGCATCAAACTGGCTTTAGGGCCTATTTTTAAAAAATGTTTACAATCAGAATTGCAGATTTTATGTGGCAGCTTAGCTTCATGCAGGAAACAAATGCTATCTCACTAATCCTTCCACACCAAGGAGAACTGTTTCAGGGGTGTTTCAGAGGGTGCTGGCCTCCATGTTTAAGCAGATGAAATCCCTCCTTCCTTTGTACTCCTTAGCAAATCCATTGTCCTTCTGAGCGCATATAGTAGGAAAGCAAAGATCACTGTGGGGATTGTTTCACTGTGGTCATTGCTGAAACACTGGGTTGTGGGGAGGAGGGTGTTTTCAGGATGATCTGTGGAACCCTATAGAAACATCCTCTGTTTCAATGCCAGCCTGGTCTACAGAATGAGGTCTGGGATGGCTAGGGCTGCACAGAGACGCTCTGTCTCCAAAAACAAACAAATAAAAATCTAACCAACAAAACAACCATCATCAACAAAAGATTCACCCTCTGATATAGTACAGACTGGGTACCTTCTTTAACACAGTAGTGCAACATGTCATTTACTTAAAATTCTCTGGCTGCAAGAAACAAGTGAAGTTTGTCCGATCTTTAATCAGATTGCCAGGTAGACAGTATTACCAAGAAACTTCTTAAATCAAGTGAATTTTATTATATTTTAAGTGTGTTTTCTTCCATAGATAAGACAGTAAAAGAAATTGCCTTGGTTTCTGCTTGGGAAGCTGTTCTCATGGTCTTTATTTGAGCTCAGACAGAAATGGCTTCTTTTCTTATAACCCTGTCCACCTCAGCCCTGACTTTCTCCCATTGTGTTTCTTCTGACTCCGTAGGAAAAGTAGATTCCTGGATAGGGGCCCACTCCACTCTTCTAATGGGCTCGGTCGCATTCCCAGTTATGACGGAACTTCAAATCAAGACAAGTGGAAGGTCAGATTCGGGGTGCTAATGAGAAACACATTTTTCATCCTCGGTGGCTATTAAAATGATAGATGTCATTGCAGTGGGCCAGAGGAAACCTCAACGCCCTGGGTGTTACCAACCATTGTTAAATCTCACACATGCACATGCCATTTTACATCAGTGCTGTGCAGCCAAGCTAGCGCCCCGGCCACTTCCTTGTCCTGTCTGTCACTGGCTGTCAGATCCTAAGTAAATACATTTATTTACCTTGNCCCCGGCCACTTCCTTGTCCTGTCTGTCACTGGCTGTCAGATCCCAAGTAAATACATTTATTTACCTTGTTACCAATTCAGTGCTGAGCCTCCAGGAACACTGGAGCCCAGTTTTGATGCCTGCATCCCCCAGTTGGGTTCAAGCCAGGTCGAAGGCGGGAGTCGGGTAGCAAAACAAATTATTCGACTTGGAAGATGACCTGCAGAGGCAAAGCCCTGTTTATCCAAATGATCTTGATCTCGGAATCCTAACTCTTTGTCAGCCGTAACTGGATTTAGTGGCAGCTATAAGGGCTGTCGTTTTACTAGGCAGTGGTCAGCCCTGATATTTGAAATTAGAATGGATGGAAAAGGGAATGAGACTTGGGAGAGGCAGAGGCAGAGGCAGAGGGAGAGAGGAAAAGGAAATATTTAGTTGGCATTAACATGGCATTAATTCATTATATTTATTCTATCCTCCGCTCACCCCTCAGCTTTTACTACCAGTTTGTTATATGCCAGATACCTTGCTAAATTCTGGGTGTGCCAAGGTCCCCCAGGCTGCCCTGGGGTTTGCTGATTTCCTCGTGGAGCAGAGAAAATATATTCTGCTCAAGTGGATGGTTGTGGTAATGAAACCATGAAGATTAAAATCAACCAAGAGCAGGGAAGATCAGGCCAAACTCCTCATTGTTCTCTGTCAGTGAAGTTCCCGACCAATGACATCCATCACACCTTACTCAGGGTTTTATTGGGGGCCAGCTTCTAGGTGACTGACCTTAGGTTTTTGTTTTTCAACCCTGACCCCTCCGAGATCAAACTGGTGTAGTACGGACCAGGGCTCAGGACAGCAATAGCAGCATCCACTATAAATCACATTGAGAGCATAAGCTATCTGGGCTGGTCTGAGGCGCCAGGTGTACAAATGCAGCCAAATTGGCCAGAATGTTTTAGTGGTATCTCACAGGGGCTGGCCAAAGGCCCATCCACCCTATTCTGGTGAATTTCTAGAGAAAATTGAATTAAGGGGTAGCTGAAAAATTATGGGGGTCATAGTCGGTAGATCTTATGACCCGGTGTTTTTTAAGAGGACCCTCTCCGGTGGTTCTGATGCAAAGGAGACTAAAGGGGTGAGAGAAAATCACGAAAGACCAGCAGAAGGTCAGTGCAGGGGTCATGACAGGAGGTCTGGTGCTCTCAGCAGGTGCCGACCCTGGGAGCAGGAAGCAGTGACCAGATTCTGGGTGCATTCTGGACGTAGGGCCAGCAGAGATCTTGAAGAGATGAGTGTGGTACGTAAAAGAAAGCGGGACTAAGAATTTCTCTTCATGTGGGGCTGCAATTTCCATGACCTGTAGTGGAAATGACTTAGAGCCAATTTCTACAATGCACTGGGGGGTTCTGTTCTGCTTGAGCATACAGAATCCAACTTGTCCTTTAAATTTTCTTTTTTTTTAAAAAAGTTATTTTATATATATANATGAGTTTTTGCCTGTATGGATATATATGTGTGTGTACTGTGTTTGCCCCTAGTGTCCATGTAGGTCACAAGAGGGTGTCAGATACCCTAGAACTGGAGCTAGAGATGGTTGTGAGCCACCATATGGGCGCTGGGAACTAAACCCCAGTCCTCTGCAGTAGTAAGTGCTCTTAACTACTGAACCACATCTCCAGCCCTGACTTGTCCTCTTAGATGTCATGGTAGAAACATGGAGGTGCTCTTGCTGTTCCATAGAAGCCAAAACTGGAACTAAGAACAGGAGAGAAGTCAGCACAGTTATGCTATTTAAACTGACAAGCCCAACTAACATCCCTAAGGATGTGAGACTAGCTGGAACCAAAGCCCAAGGACTGAGCCTTAGGGCACATCAGATTATTAAGATTAGGGAGAAGATGAACTCAAGGCCAGAATGTCTTCTGGAAGCTAAGAACAAGAAGAGTAGCCAGGAGGAGGAGTAAAGAGTATGAGAGCTGCTGTCTTAGGTTTCTATTGCTGTGCAGAGACACCATGACCACCTTTCATAAAGGAAAACGTTTGATTGGGGCTGGCTTACATTTTCAGAGGTTTAGTCCATTATCATCATGGTGGGAAGCATAGAGGCATGCAGGCAGACATGGTGCTGGAGAAGGAACTGAGAGGCAGGCAGCAGAACTGAGTGGCCCACCAAGCCCAGCTTGAGCATCTGAGACCTCACAGCCTGCCCCCACAGTAACACACTTCCTCCAATATGGTCACTGCTACTCCAGCAAGGCCACACCTCCTAATAGTGCCACTCCCTCTGGGCCAAGCATTCAAACACATGAATCTATGGGGGTGTATGCCTATTCAGGCTACCACAGCTGCTCTGTCAGGTGGAAGGCTCTGGTGCCTTGACTATGAAGGGCCAAAGACCTCAATACAGTGGTTGGGTTCATATAAAAACCTTTTAAAAATTTCTTTTCTTAGCTTAGCACACACCTTTAATCCAAGCACTCGGAGGCAGAGGCAGGTGGATCTCTGTGAGTTCCAGGCCAGCCTAGTCTATAAGAGCTAGTTCCAGGACAGGCTCTAAAGCTACAGAGAAAACCTGTCTTAAAAAATTTCTATTCTTAAAATACCTCTCTTGGGTATTCAGGTCTTTCGATGTTACTAATTGTCAGTAGCCCATTTCCTCAAAATAATCAGGATTGACTTTTTCTTTTTTTAAAATCTTTCTGTTAGAGTAGTTTTCTTTTGGTAATAAATCCAGTTCCTGTTGTTGTAGCCAATAGAATTCATTTTATTATTCAAAAGATGAATAACACTGAAGGCTGGCATTCACTGGGAGTCATTGGTCAGTTCTACTTGGTGCTTAAACCGGAGATACAGCTACTGCTAATATTTTAGAGACTATGTAGTTAGGATCACTCAGATTACATCATCTCTGTCCCTGATAATAAGATGGCAGACCGGTGATTTGAACCAGGTTGGTCTAACTTATTTATGTCCTCTTGACACTAAAATCTGTGGTTTGAATTTAAAAAATTTAGTTGATGTCAAATGCCTTGGTCCCTAGTGTGGTATGTGCTTCGAAAAATCCTCATTGAATCTTACTGGATGGCATTCTGTTTATTGGGTGCTAGGGACCCCCTGGCGGAGCTCAGCTGGCTGGAGGCTTTGGCCAGCTCCTTATCTCCCAGCTGAGAGTTTTTCCCCCTTCTTGCTGCAGTAGGCGACAGCCACAATTTCAGGTTGCCTGGTTTTAAAGCAATTATACCTCTGGGAGATCTTGTTGCGTCTGATTCCTAAATGCTGGTTGTTTATAGAATTACTGCTCCGATCCCTTCAGTTGGAAATGAGCATGCCAATGAAACCGAGATGAGAAACTGCACTTCTAAATTGGATTATCGGCTTCCCTGGTGAACCCAGTTGCCCCAGCCCTCCCTCGGTGAAGGTGCCAGTGATTCGCGGCTGTTTGGTGAGATGGCCGACGCTGATGGTCGGGCCAAGGTGCATCTAGTTAACTTATTAGGGATTGTGTGTCTTGGGGATGCCTGTTGCCACAGTAACAGACTGATAGACCTTCCCTACCTGCTTAAATTGGTTCTTAATTTTTATTTAAACTGTTTTGAGAGGAGGGTAAAATCCAACTATCAGTTTGAAATTGGTGTGCTCTGAGGCAAACATTAGAACAAACAAACAAACAAAGAAAAAATTCAGGAAATTGCCCCTTGCTTCCTTCTCTGTTGTCTACAGTTTGGAAAACCCTTTTCTATTTTCCTCTGTAAAGTGGAGTTGAAATCAATATAACTATTTTGATATAATAGCAATTCATACAGCTTGTTTTCATGGCTCACTATCTTTTGTTGTTGTTTGGCACTGGCATAATTGACGAATGTCAACACAACTAGTGGATGGATTGGTGTTTTTTGAACTAACTGCTGCTACTGAACCCCCGAGAGGCGGGGCACAGGAGGTGGGACACAAGGGCCGTTTCCCAACCAGAAGGAAGGAAAGTGAGTGGGTGGTTTCATCCTTCCCTTTGCTGAACGGAGTCTTGACTTGAAGAAGGCAGAGTAACTTTTAGGTAGATTGGGGCTGGGGTCTAATTCCAGTCATGTCTCCTTTTAATTTCTTGGAAAGGACTGGATTCCGAGCTGCGTTGCGGATGCAGCTGTGATGAAGTATGACATGTCTGCAGTTAAATATTAAGAGATGACTTGCTGCCTTCCCAGAATTTTGGAGTGGGCAATTAACAGTGGATATGTAAGGCAGATTGATGCCTGAGTTCAAAAATCCCAACACAGGGGTGGATGGATATGAGACAAGAAACAGGGTGGTTGCACCCTTGGAAGACAAAGGCAAGGATACTGATGGCCTGCATGCCACCTTAGCCATCCTCTTGATGGACGTGTGCCCTTTTCTGGTGTGCTTTATTTTCTCCACCAAGGGGAATAAAAATATAGCATCACACTGACCGGCAGGTGCTAATGAGAACAAAGGAGCCAAATGGGAAAATGGAATATTTGTGTATTTAGCTGGCTGGTTTAGCACCGCTTTTAAAGATACCATGTACTAAATACCACTCAGCCTTCCTGGTAGAATAGAGAATTGATTTTATTTGTAAGGAGATTCTTTCGAAATAGTCATTACGATTAGATCCATGGATATCTCTCTTGGGGTCCTCTTTGCTGTCTAGGTTCTCTAGGATTGTGAATTGTAGGCTGGTTTTTCTTTGCTTTATGTCTAAAAGCCACTTATGAGTGAGTACATATCATATTTGTCTTTCTGGGTCTAGGTTACCTCACTCAATATGATGTTTTCTAGATCCATCTATTTGCACACAAATTTCAAGATGTCATTATTTTTTTCCCATGGTGTAGTACTCCATTGTGTAAAATGTACCACATTTTTCTTATCCATTCTTTGGTCAAGGAGCATTTACATTGTTTCCAGGTTCTAGCTATGAGAAACAAAGCTGCTATGAACATAGTTGAGCATATGTTCTTGCGGTGTGATCGAGCATTCTTTGGGTAAATACCCAAAAGTGGTATTGCTGAGTCTTTGAGGTAGGTTGTTTGCTAATTTTCTGATAAACTGCCATACTGATTTTCAAAGCAACTGTACTAGTTTGCACTCTCACCAGCAATGGAGGAGCATTCCCTTTACCCCACAACCTCTCCAACATAAGCATCTTCATGGGAAGTAGAAAAAGACAAGGTCTCCTGAGTAAGTTTGGAGAGTGGGGATCCTGGGAGAGGGTAGAAGAGGAGGGGGGAAGAAGGGAGGAGAGCAGAGAAAAATAAAAACAATAAAAATGAAAGATAGTCATTAAAGTTAAAGAATCCATGCTCCCTGGGAAATTAGACTCCAGGGTGACTCAGCCCACCTCCACTCAGCAGCCCAGCTCCACCCACACATACAGTGAAGCCCTGGGCTCAGAGTCGGCTTCGCATTAGAAACCTCTGTGCAGGTTCTCAGAAACCTTCAAGTACAGTCTCACAGATAAATTAATCAGGGGCTGCAGCATTCTTTCAAAAGTACCCCAGGTGGTGTAGACTGTGGCTGTCGGGAAGGAGCAGGAGAGCTGAGGGTCGTGTGTGTGTGTGTGTGTGTGTGTGTGTGTGTGTGTTTGTGTGTGTGCATGTGGAGAGAATTCACTAGGAGTAGGGAGCAAGCATATTTTACAATGTAGGGAACAAAAGAGAAATGCTTTGCATGATGCTACTGTGTAACTTTTATAGTCAAGAAAAAAAATATTACCTGAAATAAACGCTGGGCATAGCAGGCCACCAAGGTAATTGCCATTTATTAACACCTTATCTTTGACAAAGGACACAGTAGGTGTGCGTGCATGTACGTGCGTGTGTGTGTGTACACATGCATGTGATTGTGGAAGGCAGAGTCCAGCCTCCAGTATTGTTCCTAGGGAGCTATTCACATGCTTTGTTTTGTTTGTTTGTTTCTGCCAACTCTAGAGATCTGCCAGTATCCATCTATGCAGACCAGGACTCCCAGGGTGTACCGTGAGAGTTGACTTCTGAAGGTCAGGCTACAGCCTGGGGTCCTCATGCTTGTAGGCTGAGAACTTTACTAACTCCCGAGTGTCTTAGTAAATACCTTTCTAGAGTGTACCTCTCCATCTTCACAGTGATCCTGCAAGGAAGGTTTAGTATTTATTTAACTGGCAGGTTAAGAAATAGTCTCTGAGTAACATAATATAATTAGGATAGAGCCACCCTCGGAGTGGAGAGACCCCCCCCCATGCCCATCATATTTGTGGCTCTTCCTATGACTTCACTTGATGTAGAAGCTTCATAACCCTTCGCTCCCTCTGTTACATAGCCGTCTCTCAGACCCAGGGGAATGGGACCATGCTGTATTCTTTATTACTTACAACTGCCCCCATGTTCTTCCTCAGCAGTTACTCTTCTCATATATTTTATTTTTCTATCTTATCCCTCTTTTTAAATTCTCCCTACTAAGGCCATTATTAAAATGCTTGCATCGTTCATTTCAAACGCCATTTCCTGGTACAATAAATACTTTCGTTCGTAACCAGGACTTTGCTCATTCAGATCACAACACGTATTTACACTAACACAATTAAACACATGGAGAGGCTAAAGTGAAGCAATATCATTGTTTATCTAGGATGTGAAATACTTCCCCACTGTAAGAATGTGGCCACTGTTATGCCCAAATCCCTGAAGTCCCTGCAAAAGCCAACAAGGAGACCCATATGTAAAAGCAAAGAACCTTTATTTTATGCAGGTTCGCAAACTCGGTCTCTCCGCATGTCCACCATATTGGAATAAACGGAGAGCCCCGAGCTCAGTTAGAATTGGGTTTTTATAGTAGTAAAGGTGGGAGTGAGAGGTTTCTGAGGTTCAGGACCCCGATTGGCTGACATTTGTCTACGGGTGCCCTGGTGTGTGTGTGCTGGCAGGTGATCCTGTCTACAGTGGTTGAAATGTTAGGCATTTCCTTTGAATGGTCTGTTTTTGGGTGGTGCTCGGGTAATCTCAGTTTGTGGTTCTTCCTGCAGCCAGGTATTGCTTCAGGATAAACTACTGAGACTCAGGTCTCCATTTAAATTTATCGATGGCCCAGTCCTACTCTGGCAGGTGACAATGTCCAGTTGGAAGTAAAGAACTTCCTTTGGGTGACCTGCCTATACTTAGCTTATCATGGCTGGCTCCCACAATCACCAATCCTCTGTCTGGCAAAACAAGACCAAAAAGGAGAAAATAGAAAGCAAAGGAGCTGTGCCCTTCACTTTCAAAATTTGCATATTTCCCGCCATGGGTAAGTCCCTGTGAGTCACACTCTGTCTGGAGAAATCTGAGGGCTGCTCAGGGTTTGACCTAAAAGGGTGACTTGAAGAAAGGTATGAAATGGAGGCACATCCCCGTGTAAGTCACGATGAGTAATGCCTCTGTCGGCAAATAGATGATTACTTGTAATTGAGATTCCTGTTTCTAATACAGTTTGGTAGAAGGCCTATTAAAATATCAATAGGCTGCCTCCATTTATATAACGTTGTGGTGGAGATAATTGGCGAGTGTCTCATTTTTCCATGTTCTTCCACCCCCTGACTTATTTATGAGTGTTACATAGTAATGAAAAGATAGGCTGTAATGAACCACTGGCAGGCACAACCGTTCCCAATGTGGCTAAGAGTTCCTTTTTTTTCTGCTAAAATTGTTTCTTTTTTTTCTCCCTATAATCATTAGGCTGTGTTTTGATGATAAAACAGAATTAGAAAGTTGGATATCCATAATTAATACATGTTTACTATGCCAAATGTTTTCTTGCAAGAGAAAATAATTGTCAGAAACAGTAGAGAGGGACACTCAATTCTGTTGCTCTCCTTGTATATTCTTTGTGTGTGTGTATGTGTGTGTATGCATGTGTGCATGTACATATATGTACAGTGTACTTGTTTCTGTGTAGATGTGAGTGCAGAAGCAAGAAATTGGCATCAGGTTCTTCCTCTATTTCTCTCTGCATTATTAATGTACATGTGTGTGAAGGGGTTGTGAGCACACACACAACATGACCCGAATGTAGAGATGAGAGGACAACTTAATGGGCCCTGTTCTGTCTTTTCACTTTTACGTGGGGTCCTGGACCAAGACTCAGGTCATCAGGTTTGGATGACAAGTGCATTCCACACTTAGCTGATTTGCCAGACCTCCACCTTAGTTTTTGAAACAGACTCTGTCCCCAACACTGGGGCTCACTGATTGGCTAGATGGCTAGCCAGGGGCTCTGGGAATCCCATCTTCTCAGCACTGGAATTACAGGTGTGCAGAGCTGTGACCGGCCTTTACCGGGTGCTGGGGATCTAAAGTCAGATCCTAATGCTTGTAGCGAACATTCTACCAACTGCGCCATCATCACTCCACCCCAGCTCCAGTGACTTCATCTGGCAAAGACATACCTGTTACCCAATGGAGAGAGGGTGTGTCCACATGGCTGTAAGAACAAGGAGTGGGGCATTCAAGGCATTTACTGTGGTTTTCTTTCTTTCCTGACATAATTACAAGTTGAAACAAAATGTGTTTATCAACCATCAGAAATATAAAATAATTATACAATTAGCTACAAATTTGAAAATCCCAACCAAGCACATTGAACCATTGTCCTGTCTGAGGCACCCCCACTGAGATTCTGTAAAAAAATAAAAAAGACTGGTGTTGGTTATCTTTTCAAATGTGGGTTTATTTATAGTTTCCACATTGGAAAAAAAGTCCTAACATTTTTTATGAAAACCGGAGGTAATGTGTGGCTTGCCTCAAGAAGGATGGGTTTGAGCCTGCCCCTGGAAATCATTAAGCCTCTTCTTCTCTCTGCTGTGTAACCCCACGTTGTGCTGGAACTGTAGAATTTTCTTCCTGTCCCTTTTTATTGGTGGTATTTATGTGCTTTATTGATTATGTGACATAATAAAACATAGCAAGTTGGGGCTGCATGCGCCATCTATTTTGTTCAACAGTGAATGTAGAATGTTAGGGCTATGCACGCCCCTCGGAACATCTTGCCGAGCTATAAATAGATTTATAATGACTGCTAGGCTCTGTGCCTGCAAAATGCCCTGGTAGGTAGCTCATTATAGAGGTAACATCATTAATAAAATAGCTGAAAATTTTTACACGTGCAGAGGTAGCGCTGACGTCCAGAGCTGCGAGGAAAATACCTAGCATAGGCATAACCCGAGACTCATCTTCAAGCTGTAATTTATCATCATTATCTACATATTATAATGGCAAACCAGGTTTAATTGCTTCTGACTGGACTGGCATGAAGATGAGGAAAAGTTAGTAGCAGATGGCCCCGCTGTCAAAACTGCAGTGTCTCAGCCCAAAATAAAACAGCAGACCAAACAAGGCAAGCTTCTAGTTTCTAGCTTTGTTTCCTCTTGATACGTACGAATTAGCATTTTCTGGTATTATAATGGTTTAGAGAGAAGTGGAAATAGTGATTATTTATGGAAGATTAAAATAGCTGTGGAATCTATCTCTGGCAGGTTTTAGTGGCCTCAGACTTTTTGGATTAACAGAAATATTTGCTTTCACTATGACTTAGTGGGTTTAAGAAATATTTCTCTCTCAGGTTCACAATATTTTAGGGCTGGTGTGTGAACATTTTAGAAGATGTCTATTGATTTATTGTATAATATTCATTCTTCCCCTCTTTGAACAATGCCGGTGACAAAATTATCTTTTTCAGAATAATCTGTTGGTAATTTATCCATCAGTCCTTACATGTGTATGCTCCTTATATTTTACTGTGTGTTAAGTTCCCCTGTGGCTTTGTCCATTCCAATATGGTCTGTGTTTCTATTTTAAATACAACACAGATGGATGAATGAGATTTGTCTAAAAGATTTTTAAAAGAAGAAGAAAAATAAAAACCCCTTACCTAGTTATGGAAACCCTCAACAATTCAATGGATTTAAAACAAAATCTATGGGAATAAAAAAAAAATTAAGTCTCCTCTGTCTTTGAAGACACCAATGGCCCAAGAAGAACACAATTATCAGGTGGTAGATTACACTGTTGGCTGGTCAATGCGAGTAAATTAACTGCTCCAGCTGATGGGAGAGCATTGCGGGCTCTGGCATCTTAAGTGAAGGTGACATGCTAGCCACAAAATAATGCAAATTTGAAAGTGCAGCTTAACCCCAAAGTGAAAGGAAGGGGACAAAAAAAGAATGGAGCAATCTGGCAGCCTAAAATAATGCGCGGCAGAGAAATTATTCGGAAATGAAACTGGTTATAGAGATACAGATTTATTATTTGGTGGCTGTCATGGTAAATTTGCCTCAGCTATGCCCATACATGTTGCAGTGCTCATGTCTGGGATGAGTGGAGATGCTGTAGGGGACCTTGCACAATTGAAAATTCCCATTCTGCAACTATAAATAGGTCCACGCTCTTTCTAAAGAGTGTGTTTATCACACACACACACACACACACACACACACATGCACACATACGTTTTGTATTCGAAAAGACAATGGGGTCTTAGTGACTTGAGAGATCCTTATGCAATAATGGATTTTAAACGATGAAGATAAGTTGACAACTATTTATTGGAGTAAACAGTGGAGGACACTATTTCAGCAGCTTTCATATGAATCCTTCAGTCAAATACTCAGTAGTGACTTTTAGTGCCTGGCATCATGTGGATCAATGCTATCCATGAGATAACTATCAAATTTTTATTGGCATATATTTCAATTTAACCTCAACATGTGTATCTTGCTTTTAAAAACTCTTCTCATCCAGCAAATTGTGCTCTCTTGGTAGATATTCATCACGAATGAGTACTTGGCTAAATATTATGTAAAGCAGAAAGGTCAGGCATGCAGATACACACCCAATCCAGCAAAAGGGAGGAAGATTTTAAGATTCAGGCTAGTCGAGGCTACACAGTGAGATCCATCTCAAGAAGCCCAGAACAAAGCACCCATCAGCAGAAGCTCCAGCCAACAGGTATGTTAGATGCAGGAGAAGGACCGTAGTTTACAGGTTGAAGTTCCCAAGACCCATATGTTAAGGTGTGGTCCCTAAAGTGGCACTATCACTGGAGCTTGAGATCTTTACTGCCCACTTCTCAACAGAAAGCCTGGGAGAAAGAAGTTGGAGGTAGAAATTGGCTAGAGCAGGGTTCTCAACCTGTAGGTTGCAACCTCTTCAGGTACTGGATTATCTTTTCCCAGGGTCACCTAGGACCATTGGATAACACAGATATTTACATTATGATCCATAACAGCTGCAAAATTACAGTTATCACGTAGCAATGAAAATAATTTTATGGTTGGGGTGACCACAACACGAGAGTTGCAGCATTGGGAAGGCTGAGAGCCATTGAATAGAGGAGGATTAAAAAGAATTCCATGAAAAACAAAACAGAACAAAATAAAACAAAGAAAACCCCCAAACCCAACAATTCTATTTTGGAGGAATCATAGGGCCCAAAAAAATTCTCATGGAAGAAAAATGAAAACGAGGGAGAGAGGAAGGTACGTCCACAGAGATCATGGGTAGGGAATCCATGTCCTGGCCTGGCTCTTTGTCATGTAGAGATGTGTCTTATTTTCTCCCCTCTGGGGGAAAATGTCACAGAGGATTTTGTCCTCTTGTAGCTATCTAATCTGAATCTCAGAAAGAACGCCTATTAGTAGAAATACTTGGGCGGGGGAGGGGGCTTGAATCATTGGGGAAGGCAAAGTAAAGAGAGATCAGCAAGGGAGAATTTCCAAGGAGCCTATGTTGTGGACTCCTAGGAAGCGGCAAACCCTTTAAGGGGCAGAGCCCTTGGGGAGCTCCTTGGGTCACGAAGGGAGTTGGCATCCTTTAGCATTCTCAACACTGTGACAAAATATCTACAAAAACAACTTAAAAGGGAGGAAGGGAGGTTAGGGCTCATCACAGGAGGGAAGTCCTGGTAACAACAGATTGAGGCAGCTGGCCCTGTGGTGATCCCAGGCAAGAGCAGACCATACTGGATGCTGGTGATCAGCTTGCTTCTGATTGTTCCGTGCAGAGCCCCAACCATGCCTAGTTCTGCCCATATTCAAAATAGATTTTCACATCTCAATGAACCCAATCTAGATACTGCCTTACAAACCTACTCAGGGGGGTGCGATTCTAAATCTCCTCAAGTTGACTAGCAAGACTGACCAACCATCACAGAGTGCCTTCAAAGAAGACGTTGTGGTCTTTGTCCCCTCTTTCTCTTTTGGCCCCTGGCTATAGATGCCACTTTGCTCTGCTCTGTGCTCCTTGTCTTTGGCCTCCGGTACTCCCACAAGAAACTAAAATGTAGTAAGGCCAACTGATCATGAGTTGGAACCTCAAAAGCCATGGGTGAAAATAACCCTTTTCTCTTTACAAGTTAATTGTCTGGTATTTGGCTGCAGTGATGGAAAATTGACGCAGACAGAACAACACCTTCCATTTCTGGCATCTCGCGGATGCTCAGAAAACTATTCTAGTTGGAGCATGGTGGGAAAGAAGGCTCACACTTTTGTGAGCTTCTATTAACGCATCACCCTGAACACAGGCCTTTTCTGATGCCTTATGACCCAAAGAAATGTAGAGGCCTGTGTCCAGTTGGACAGTCGTGATGCTAGGGATCCAGGCTCTGGTCTTTGAGGTTCTCTGTTTGATGATGGACATTCGATGTAGATTCTGATCTGGTTCTGGTCAACACTAGAAACCCTTCTGCAGTATCTGAGCCTTCTGTGGCTCTGCCCTTCCTGGTGAAATAACTCTCCCTCATTGGTCCTCAGTTCAGATTTGACATTCCTCACCAAAAAGAATTCATTTTCTATCCAATAATGTAACAACACTAACTGTTTTAGATTACATAAGATGAGTTTCAGGTTACTTTTAATTTGGGCAAGGGGGCCAGAGAAACAGTGAGAAAGTGCTAGGTATAGGGAAACATGCTCAGGGGTACCCCAGCTGAGCGTCTGAGCTCAGAGGCCACCAGATTTCAGTGTCTTCTGTCCCAGGGAAAGAGTGCCATCTGAACCTGTGGTGACACAACAGAGATAGATACAGATTGATTTTAAAGGAACACTTTTCTCTTATATGTCCATGTGTGAGTGTAGGCCGTGTGTGTGCAGGAGCCTGTGGAGGAAAAGATTCCGTGGAGTCAGAGGTGGTTGTGGAAGCCAAACTTAGGTCCCCTGCAAGGGCAGTCCATGCTCTTAACAGCTGAACTACCTTTCTAGCCCCAGAGACAATGTCTTAGTTAAGGTTACTATAGCTGTGATGAGACACTGTAACCAAAGCAACTGGCGGGGGAAAGGGCTTATTCAGCCTCCACTTCCACATCACAGTTCATCACCAAAGGAAGCCAGGGAAGGAACCTGGAAGCAGGAGCTGAGGCAGAGGCCATGGAGGAGTGCTGCTTACTGGCTTGCTCTCCATGGCTTGCTGGGCCTGCTTTCTTATAGAACCCAGAACACTAGTCTAGGGGTAATCCCACCCACAATGGACTGGGCCCTCCAATATCAATCACTGATAAAGGAAATGCTCCACAGACATGCTTGCTGCCTGATTTTATGGAGGCATTTTCTTGATTGAGGCTCACTCCTCTCTGCTGTGTCAAGGTACCACAAAACTGACAGCATATTAAGAGGTGGTGGGAGGGATGAAGGAAAGAAGAAAGGAGAAGGAAAAAAGAAAAAAAGAAAGGAAGGAAAGAAGGAAAAAAGAAAGAAACTCCCAAGAATTGAAGTGCCCTAGTGAGTTGAGGAGAGAGCCCAAGAAACACCGGACCACATTTTCCAAGACTCTTTACAAGACATTTACACAACACCCTCTTCTCCCAAGTCTGTTAATGGGGGAGAGTTTTTCCTCGAGCATTCCCTGAGAAGACTAGATGAGCAAGGCCTGTCAATCTTCCTTTGCACACTGGCTTCTTTTGTACGTTAATCTTGATGTTTTATTCTCCAATCTCTATATTTTCCTGCCACACTCCTATAATTTTTTATTGTATACATTGGCGAAATAACTTTTAACATACAGGCACCCTTCCAACATACATGACCACAGTAGCGCAGTGGGGAGGATGCCCTTATGATGCCCGCTTTACACAGGAGGCAACTATAGTTTTAAGGTGTGCAGGGCCTCCCAATTACTGGGGATCACTTGGATCTCAGGGTGTACGTTGCTGTCTCTGGACTTTGCAGTTGTCTTGGAAGTTTAGAACCTGGATTCCTGTGTTAATTCAGTGCCATCTTATCAAGTTTGTGGCAGGTGGACTTGAGGAGCTATAGTTTTAGTTGATCCCATTTATTAGCAAAATGAATGTACATAACTGAGCAGTTCAGTTGACCTTAGAGTTTATATTTTCAAAATTTTAAACGGCAGGTTCTTCTTCCCCTTGCAATGGTCTCTTTCATATTTAAATTCATCCCGTGCATGTCAATAGAATTGGTGAGACTCCGAAAGCCTCAGTGAAAGGAGGGTTACTCACGTCCTTTTGTTTTATTAAAGTGGGATTGCTTTATGTTTTGAACAAATAAGAAACAGCAATCAGATTAGGGTAAAGTAGAAGCTATTAATTAAAGGCAAGGGGGGAAGTTTTGATATAATAAAATCTATTTCATCTAATTCCTCCATGGTGATTTATGCTGTTGTCTTCTAGACCAACCCGAAAAGAGCATTTGGAGTTGCACTGTTGGAAGTGCACATCTTACTGTAATGTATAATTATAGCCTACTATAGCAGCTTATATTATCCTTTAAATATTTATCCCCTTGAATAATTGGATTTAGGAAATGTGAATTCATCTGGCGAGTATGCTATTAATTTTTCATATATTTTGATTGTATACCAATCGTTCACTTGTCTACCACCAAGTAAATGCAACTGAATAGCCTACAAGTTTACGACAAAATTATCCACCTTCCTGGATTCTGCTGAATATTTATGTCTAAAATAACATACTCGCTGCAAACAAGGCAAACCCTGTTCTCACTTACCTATCACGGTGGCTAATAATTAATTTGATGGTAACCTTCTATTTTGCTTCCCTTTGTAGTTGAAAGTCACGATTAAAAATAAATGAAGACAATATTACATCAAAACCATTCCAAAGCTCAAAGAAGGGTGTAGGCTGTTACCATGGAGCCCACCGAGGGGCTTGCCAGCAGAACTTGGCAGAGCTGCCAGGACAAAATGGGCTGAACTTTTGTTTTCTATGCTAGCAGTAAGACTCTGAAGGCCTATGTTGACAGGTAATGAGGTTTAATTCAGAAGGGGAAAAATTGAGAGAAAGAACGAGAAAAAAATCCATATTCATTGTTTAATCAAATAAAATTCTTTCTGAGGATTCTGGGGCCAGTCCCTAGCTGCTTGCAAAGTTATGCTTTGATAACTGTACACAGATTGTGTTAGGAATAACTTCTTAATCAGGGAAGAGAAGCCCTGTTCTCTACTCGCTCTTGCCCTTTGGGTGGTCCCAGCCAGAGAGCAGCAGTGTCCGCCTGACACGGGGTTTCTGAAAAGCCATCTAGCATTTGCTGACAGCTNNNNTTTTTTGTTAGGATAACAAACATCCTGTGTTGAGGACAGCATCAAGCCAGCTTGCAGTATGCCCAATTAGAGAAGCTAAAATCTCATTTGTTTCACCATGGGAGCCCCCTGAAAGCACACCGTTTTGGCCTCATTACAGGATTTTTAACTTTACAAAAACAATTTCATTATGGAAATTAAAGAAGCTCATTTAGCTTTAGCATGTATGCTGAAGTTAATAAATTCCACCAGTATTTCAAGTACCACAGCATGGAGTTTTATTTTCACTTAATCACACACAATAGTTGCCTTAAAAATTACACACGCACACGCACACACACACACTTACGGGAGACTCTAAAGAAATTATCTTTTTTTGCTATTTTCTTTGATGAAAAAGAAAACCAAACATCAAGAAAAATATTAACTTTGACTACGGTAGAGCATAACAAAATGGTGAAGTTGGTTTCTTTGGATACAGACACATGATCATGTGACTGCATACCTGTGGCACACTGGCTTTATGTGTCACTTCTTGGTAGGAACAGTGGCCCAGAGAACAAAATTGAAATAAGAACCTCAGTTCACATGTAAAAGGGTTCAGATTTTCCAGTTGCTACTGGGTGAAGAGAAAGGGTTTTTTTTTTTTTCATAGAAGAACTTTGTGTTCCTAACAAAAAGGAAAAATGACACGACCTTATATTAGTCACTGTAAGTGAGAGAGGGTTGGAATAGAGACTTCCTTCTAAAAAAATACTTTTAATTCTTCTTTAGGTAGCTATATTATTAGTTATCTGAGGTAAATCCCCTGCCATTTCTAGGAGACAAAATCTCACAGCAAATTTCCTGGTCCTCTGGCGCTTGCACTCTTTCTGCCCCTCTTCAGTGATGTCCCTGAGCCTTAGATACAATCGTGCTGTGGCTGTCGCCATTGGGGTTTGAGACCCACCATGAATTGTTCTCTGAACTTTGACAAGTTGTGGTTGTCTGTACTGGACTCTGTATGCTTTAAGGAAGTTTGGTATTTTTTTTAATAACTTTAGAAAGATTAATATCCCTGGAATTGTCAATGTAAGGCTGGCCAGATCCTGAGTCATGGGTTGGGCTTATTAAACTTAGTAGCAATCTGAGAAAGAAGCAATATGCCAAGAAATTTCCTATCTACTTTTTCCTTACTTCTCCATATTTTACATAGTTTGAAGTGACCTTACCCAGATCCAATTTGAATTAGTAAATTAGTGAAATGAAGCAGAAGACTTCTAAACTTGCAATCATCAGACTAGGTAAATCATTTAGCTATGGGCACAGGACCTTGGTGAAGGCCAATGACAGAATGCTCGCTTAGCAGAGCATATGTGAGACCCTGGGTTAATCCTCAGCAAACACACACTGAATGAAAGTAGAAATTGTTTTAAATTAAAACAAGAGGGATATAAAACAGGGAAAATAATTGTCAATACCTGCAATAATTTGGACAAATCATAATTATGCCTTTCTGCCACATGGAATTCTACATATTTTTTGTTTTATCCTAGTAATTTTCTCTAAAATGTTCATCCAGTTCCCCCCACCTTTTATCTGTCTAATTATCTGTCTGTCTGTCTGTCTATCTATCTATCTATCTATCTATCTATCTAT
>LOEQ01000121.1:0-27315 GCA_001685075.1 Bramus lutescens | reverse complement strand
TCTATCTATCTATCTATCTATCTATCTATCTATCTATCTATCCATCATCTATCTTGTCTGTCTGGTGAGAAATTGAATGATGCTGTTTGTGACCCTAAGTCTTGTGGATTTTTATCAGTGAGCTTGGTTGATTTATCATCTTTTCTGTGAAATGCAGAAAAACTAATAGGAACAGTTACCATCCTCATGAGATTGTCTCATTGCCAAGTGGTATCTATCTTCTGTCTTTATAACAGTATTGCCTCACCAGGCTCAGTTTGTATTACTCTGTGTTAAATATTTGTGCCCTTCTTTTAGTTTCCAAATTATAATAATTATAGTAGAGAGATTATTAGACTGAAACTGAGATGTTGGTCCCAGTCTAACAAAAAAAAAGTCAAACATTGTTGAAGGATCATATTTCACCAAAATTTAATATCTTGGAACAATTAGCCTATCTGAACTTATATGGTCTCTGAAGGTCAGGCATGCAAAGGGTTAGTCTGTCTGTTTCTGGTTGTATTAGCTTTCTAAGGATGTAATGGCACAATACTATAGTCTAGAGATGCCTTAGAAAAAATATTGTCTCACAGTTCTAAGTGCCAGGCATATAAACTAAAGAAGACAACAAGGGCAGATCTCCTTAAAACCTGCAGAGAAACTTCAGCAGTCAGGAAGTTGAGGCAGAAGGACGATGAGTTTGAGACCAGCCTGAGCTCCTGCCTCCCGAGTGCTGGGATTAAAGGCATGTGCCACCACCACCCGGCTAAAAGACCCTGTCTTTAAAAAACCAAATAAACAACATCACTAACAAGATCTACAGCCGCTCATCCTCTTCTGCTTCTTTAGCACTTGGTGTTGACTGGTACTCATTGGTCTTCCAAAGATCTGTCCTTCTAATCTCAGCTTCCATTACCCCATGGTCATCTTTTCCTCATAAGTATGTGTGTTGTCCTGCCTCTCCCTGCTTTTATTTCTGTGCCCAGACTTCTCAGTTGACGATGATACCACTTGTATTTAGCTGGAGCCCATGCTAATGGTGTCATCTTCATAGAATCACATCTTCAAAGACCACATTTCCAAATGAAGTCACATTCGTAGGTATGAGGTGATAGTAATTAGGGGATAATGGAGATACAGCTCAACCCATATTAGGACTCTTTCACGAAATTAGAATAGGGTGCTGACTGGAAATCAAACATGCACACACATATGTATGTATGTGTGTATATATTCACATACATATATGTATATATACACACATGTGTACACGTACACATATTTTATATATGTGTGTGTATAAACATGTGTATGTATGTATATGACTGTGACTAAAAGAATCTACTTTCTAGATGGCTCAGTCATATGGCTGACCTGTTGGAAAAGGCTGTGGTAAGGATCCTCATTGCTTTCCCCCATAGGGACCTCACCACACACAACCAAGCAAACCATACCTAAGACCACTGTCTAAGAATGTCTAAGAGAGCAGACATTCTTTCTTCTCTTAGGGCAGATGTTTTGTTTCTATTACTTATCCTTAGAGTTATGGCTGAGGCCCTAAGATTAATTGACTTTCCTTCTTTAGGACAAAATACCCCAGTGACAGAGGAGAAAATCTTTCTTTTGATTGAATGGTGGTTTCACTCCCTGATCTTTTCACCTCTTGTTTGGGGCTTGTGGCCAGGCAGACAGTCATGGTACTCTAAATAATACTCACCTTATGGTGTCTGAAAAGTCAAAAGCACAGAAAGGTCACAAGGGTGCTAAGGTCCCTTGTCAAGGGCACGCTCCCAGAGGCCTCTCTTCCTTCCAGCAGGTATCATTTCCTAGAGTTCCCACCAGTTCCCCATAGCACACCATGGGCCTAAGCCTTTAGTAAATGGCCTTTCAAGGGACATTTCACATCCAGATCATACCAGTCCTTGAAAAAGAAAGGACAACAGCACGAAAAAGGTCTGTTAGATTAATACAGGGACATTTTCTTTTTTTTTTAAATGCCATATAAACCTTCAGAAATGAAGACCCAAGGAAATGGGAAATTTGGTTTTCTTCCTTCCTTCCTTCCTTCCTTCCTTCCTTCCTTCCTTCCTTCCNTCTTTCTTTCTTTCTTTCTTTCTTTCTTTCTTTCTTTCTTTCTTTCTTTCTTTCTTTCAGGTTTTAGAGACAGTGTTTTCCTGTGTAACATTCCTAGCTGTTCTGGAACTAGCTCTTGTAGACCAGGCTGGCCTCGAACTCACAGGGATTCACCTGCCTCTGCCTCCCGAGTGCTGGGATTAAAGGCGTGCACCACCAGGTGAATGTGGCCTTCTGTTTCTGGGTTTTTCCTCAATGCCAAAGTGCCCTCCTATGTCACTATCCCCTGGGCATCATCATGAGGATCCTCACCACAGCCTTTTCCAACAGGCTTTACCACAGCCCAACCCCTTTGGACAGCTAGTTCTCAGTCTTTGCTAGTGATGGTAAGTCCCCACCTCCCAGCCTCTAACTTGATTGGAAAATCGCGGAGGACAGTGACCTCATCATTTTGACCACAGAGCCTGTAGCATCTAAGCCCTCGTGTCTGCTTACCAGCAACTCAGTGCAAATATAATGGACCAGTGATGGGTTGAGAGCTGTTAGTAGACTCCAGGCACCTTCGTGTCTTTTCCTTGGTGAGGAAAAGTACTTCAAAGAAGCTATGGACAGCAGTGCCGTCTTCTACAGCAGGAGGAAGGCAGTTAAATCTCAAGAGTGTTCATAGGGAGGTCTGTGTCATGAAGAAACAGATTTCAGCCATCTCTTCCGACAATTACATGACAGTCAACAACATGGGTCAATTCGGTAGAAGAGTTCTTTTTCCAAGTTCTAACATCCCACACTTTGAAATTTCACTGCAGTTTGCTTTGGTTTTTAATTAGTTCTTATTGGCTCTTTTAATTGTTTAACTTATTTACCTGCTTTTGAAAAATAATTTCTTTATTAAATACCAAAAAATTATAGTCTTCAAATATACAAACAGAATATTGAAATTGACAATCATCTTGTCCATAAATAATGTTTCAGTTTCAACATGAGTTATGTAGTAATGTTGCAGAATGTTCTTCAAAGAATCTTTCCCAGGAATCTATGAGTTGTGATGTGTATTTTTTTAAACTTCATATGAAGTTCTCTATTCTTGTTTTGCTTCTGGATATTGTGCCACTTTATTGTGGCATAAGAGACCCAAAGAAAATATTGTTCCAATCTCATACTTGTCCCTTTCTTTGCTTTTCTTTTGATTAACACAGCAGTTTTCCTCTTTCCTAATGCTGTGACCCTTAAGACAGTACCTCATCCTTTGGTGACCCCAACCATAACATTATTTCCTTGCTACTTCCTTACTGTAATCTTACTACTGTTGTGAATTGTAATTTAAATCTGACATGCAGGATATCGGATATGTGACCCCAGATGGCTTGCGACCCATAGGTTGAGAACCACTGCGTTAAAGTGCTATGCTTAACTGGGAAAAATAATTCTGAATTGGTTTTCAAAATGTATGCGATTCAAAGTGAGGGTTCCACAGGTCAGGGGCTAGAGCACTGGTCCTGTAAAATAGATAGATGTGAGTCAGACCCTAGAATTTATCAGAAGTTTTATTCCCCTTGATGTGTGCTTATGCATCACCTCTGCTTCATTCTTCTCTCCTGTTTATCCACGGAATGAAGATATTCGCATAGGTGGAGCTGAGGGGGGAAAATTCAGCCTTATTCTTTGTCATTGTGTGTGTGTTAGGGGAGTCTGGACATTTGTTTGAGCGACTGTAAGCCCATGAGCTTCTGTCCTTTTTCCAAGAAGTTCTATCTTCACAGCAAGCACATTCCTTTCATTTCACTGTGTCCTCCCTCCCTCCCTCCCNCTCCCCTTTCCACTCTCTTTGGTCCCCCTCCACGTTTTCCTTCCTTTCTCTCCCTGGTACTGCACATTTGGATCTTGGGCTTCCTTCCTACTAGGGAAGGACTCTACCAGCAAGTTATATTCTCAGCCCCTTTTATTGCTGTTGATGTTATCTTTAAAATGGGATCTCCTGTGTCTCCCTGGCTGTCTGGGAACTTGCTGGATAGACCAGATTGGCCTCCAACTCAGAAAGATCTGCCCGCTTCTGCCTCCCCAGTGCTGGGTTTAAAGGTGTGGACAACCATGCTGGATCCCCAGTCCTTTTTATTTTATTTGTCTTTGGGATGTGGTTTCATATAGCCTAGGCTAGCCTCCATTCACCTCACCGTGTAGCTGAGGCTGGCCTTAGAACTCCGGATTCCCCTGTCTCCACCTCCCCAGTGCTGGGATAGTAGGTATGTCCCTACATTTAACTTTATTTCCTTATTGGCAAGTTCTCACTGAGTTGCCCAGGTTGCCCTTAAACTTTCAATCCTCATGCCTCAGACCCCTGAGAAGTAGGGAGGACAGGCCAGTGCCACCAGACCTAACTAATAGGTTCCTTCTTGGGTTTTTACATGGGAAAGCCAGTGACAATTTTGGGAAGGGGTAGTGTTTCCCTGTGTTAGGGCCACTGTGAACCTATTAGAAATTTAACTTCAACCTCCAGGAAAACCAACCTCTGAGCTGCAGAATAACAGGAATACACAAGACTTTAATTGATTTCCCAGCTTTATTGTTTTGCTTTGCAATCAAATGGAGGCTTGGAGAGACCCAGCGATTTTGCCTGAGAAGCCAACAATAGGCGGTTGGGGGAGTTTACTTGATGTGGGACACTCAGGGCCAGGCAAGCAAGTGCATTATATGACAGGTCTCCTTGCTCCAGACTTGAAGCGTGACATCTTGGGTCGTCTTGGGTGGTGGATATGGGGTTCAATGGTACAGCACTCACCTAGCCTGTACATGGCCCTAGGTTCATCTCCATTACGAGAAAAAAGAAAGACAGCAAAATAAAAAAGAAAAGACGAAGTCTTTTGTTGCATTTTGTTGCCATTCAGCAGTGGGAAAATTAATTCCAAAAGCCTGAGATACATTGAACATCAATAGCCTTGGCCCTATGAGTAGTTCTATTAATTCATTTAGGAGAGACAGGCTATTGATAAATAGATCTGTCTGCTCTGGTAAGTGTAAATAGCTTATTCATTGTCTTAGAAGTCCAAGATCCTTTTTAAACATTAGACATACCTCCTGAGAGATACAATTATCACTCCTAGAAGTTACTGAAGAATCCGAAGCTTTGAAGAAAGTTTAAATAAAAATCAAAAGAAGGCCCTAATATTGTTCAGCAGCCAGCCTACCCCAGATGCCATCGGGGTCCCAGTGGGTGCATTGTTTTATAGATCAAGGGGTCCATGTTCATCGCCCTTTCCCCAGCAGAGCTGAGACATGGAGATTTTCCTCTATGCCGAGACTGAATTTTAAATAGAGGCAGTCCCCGATTCTAAATATTTTACACAAACTGGTAGATAGAACAAAAAGCAGTCACCTGCCAAACAGGAGTGTGACAGTTGCTGAACGTCCCTTGTTCTCCGTTTGCATCTCTTTAATTAAGTAGTTCATGGTTCTGCTTGGGAGAGAGTGAACAGTGATTTATTTATTCACTATACTTTGTGAATGTATCTATGTGTGTGTATATATGTGCATGTACATGTGTGTGTGCATGTGTGTGGGGTGTGTGTGGTCATGTGTGTGTATGTGTGTGTGGTTATGTGTGTGGGGTATGTGTGTGTATATGGGTATGTGTGCGTATGCATATGTGGAGGACTGTGTGTATGTGTATGTGAGTGTATGTGTGTGTAGGTATGTGTGTGTGGTTATGTGTGTGGGGTATTGTGTGTTTGTATAGGTATGTGTGTGTATGTGTGTGGGGGTACATGTGTGTGTATGGGTATGTGTGTATATGTATGTGGTGAGGTATGTGTATGTATGTGGGGGGGTATTGTGAGTGTATGTGTGTGTATAGGTATGTGTGTATGTGGTTATGTGGGGGTGTTGTGTGTGTGTGGTTATGTGTGTGTGGGATATGTGTGTGTATGGGTATGTGTGCGTATGTATGTGGTGAGATATGTGTGTATGGTGGGTATGTGTGTGTATATGGGTATGTGAGTGTATGTGTGTGGTGGTATGTGTGTGTAGGTATGCTTGTGTATGTGTGGGTATGGGTATGTGTATGTGTGTGCGCACATGTGTGTGCATACATGTGTACTCACACATAGAGGCTAGAAGTTCGCATCCAGTGTCTTCCCTGAGAAAATCTCACATTACTTTTAGAAACAGAGTCTGTCACTGAACCTGAAACTTGCCAAGGCTAGACCATCTGGCCAAGAAATCCATGGTATCCTCCTGTCTCTGCCTCCCCAATGCTGGCATTAAATTTGTGTGAGGTCATACTCATGAAAGATCACACCCATTATATGAGATCACATCCATTATCTGAGGTCACACTTATTATGTGAGATCACACCCATTAAGTGAGATCACACCCATTATGTGAGGTCACACCCATTATGTGAGATCACACTCCTACATGAGGTCACGCCCATTATGTGAGATCACACCCCTTACATAAGATCATACCCATTATGTGAGGTCACACCCATTATGTGAGATCACACTCCTTACATGAGATCACACCCATTATATGAGATCACACTCCTACATGAGGTCACACCCATTATGTGAGATCACACCCATTAAGTGAGATCACACTCATTATGTGAGATCACACTCCTTACATGAGATCACACCCATTTTGTGAGATCACACCCATTATGAGAGGTCACACCCACTGTGAGGTCCCATTATGTGTGTGCTGGGGGGTAGAACTCAGGTCTTCACGCTTACATGGCAAGCGCGTCACAAGCTTGACCATCTCTTCAGCCCCTCTCTTACTTTCTTTCAACCGATAATCAAGGCCCATCACAGACTCATCTGACATTTCCAGACCAGTCCTTGAGGGCAGGTGCCGTTTTTACTTAGTGACCGTTTTGAGCGCCTGAGAGCCTCCGATTACGTAGTAGAGATTCCAACAATAGCAACCAGTCAATAGAGATCTGCCCTTAGTGAAAACAATGCATAGGGACAGTAGTGGGGAAAAAACCTTGCACCTGGCGTAGCAGAGTCAGGGACAGGGTCACAGAGAAAGTGTTATATTTTGGAAGAAACTGCAAGCTAAGCACTGTTGGAGTTATTTGGCTAGGTGAGCAAAAACTGGGTCAGCGTTTCCTGTGACCTAAAGGAATGCTTCCAGGAAGACGATCCTTTGTTCCCTGGAGTTATCTTGAAGGCAAGGAGTAGGTCTGATACATGCATATATCATATGAATGCTGGGAACAATACATCCTTAGGCAGTTTGTTGTTGTAGAAACATCATAGGGTATGCACACAGAAACCTACATGGCACAGCCAGGACACAACTAGGCTTCTCAGTTAAGGTTTTTATTGCTGTGAAGAGACACCACAACCATGGCAACTCTTATAAATGAAAACATTTAATTGAGGGGGGCTGGCTTAGAGTTTCAGAGGTTCAGTCCATTATCATCATGTCAGGGAACGTGATGGCAGGCAGGCAAACGTGCTGCAGCTGAGAGTTCTACATCTTGGCTCAGAGGCAACAGGAAGTCAACTGACTGTCACACAACTGAAACTCCAGAAAAAGACCTCAAAGCCCACCCCCACAGTGACACACTTCCTCCAACAAGGCTGCACCTCCTATAATTGCCAATCCCTTTGGGGGCCATTATCTTTCAAACCACCCCATAGGCTATATGGCACTGTGTGTATATATACCCATATATGTATATATATGTTTGTGTGCTTATATATACATAAATTATACGTGTAAGTATTCCTTCTTGCTCTTTAAGGTCCTAATGGACAACATAGCAAAATACTAAGAGTTAACGCATGAGAAAACAATACAATCAAGGGACAAATTAACACACCCTTTGCATATAAGGCTGCTATAGGCAGGACATGACACTGTCACATAGTGAGCTTTTTAATGACATATACAGTCGAAAATAGCAAAAAAAGGCCTTACAGCAGAGACTAAAACATAGCCCCCAGTTAGGAATAACATGGCCACTTATTATGATAATCAAGTATTGGGTATCATCTGCCATGTGTGTATGAACCAGCTGATGGTGAGGTAGATTCAATCACATCATGTCTCACACACATTCAATGAGCAGTCATCCTAGGATGGTAGTAGGGAGTTTTCAGCTCTATGATACTCTTATGGGACCAGTGTCACATACATGATCCATTATTGGCCCGAGTTCTTTGTGGAATACGACTGTGTTCCTATTCCAAATATTTGACACATTTACAAGTGCTGTGGAGTTATGTATTTTGAGCCGGGGCCCCACTGTCATCTTGAACTCCTGGACTCATGTGGTCTTCCCTCTCAGCTTCCAAAGCAGCTGGGATTACAAGCACGTGTCACTATCTCTGCGCATTTTGATTTGTGGATCTAGCTATATAGACGCGCCTGTTCCCTTTTTATGTTTTCAAAATAAAAGTGTTTAACCTTCCCAAACAAGAGCAGGTTTCCTGCCTTTCTTCCTCTGAGTCTTTCCTTCTGTTTTGATCCCTCCTGCTCCCAGCAATCCAATCAGTGGTTTCAAAAGATGACTTCAATACCATTGGCTACCAATTTAATGATAGCTTTTCAGTTGCTTGTCCACAGGATCAAAATGTGAACCCTCCTTTGTCTCTGTCATAAATCCCATCAAAGTGTTTACATCCAGTCCCAAATCCCTTTTAAATGCAAATAAACAAGTTCAGCAGAGGCGCAAACATGGTGAGGATTGTTAAGTTTAGATGAGTCCAGTCCTTAACTGTGGCTTGCAGAAATTCTTGATGGAGGTGGTAAGGAGGAGGGAGGAGGGGGAAGGGAAGAGGGAAAAAAAAATCAAAGCATGGAAGGTCTCTTTAATGAGGCTTTCCTTCTCATTTATCAAAGACCATGTAGCTTTGTCCAGCTGGCCTGGTTTGAAAATCAGAAAATAGCTTAATCTAGTTCCCACGCCAGCTCGGGAGAGTAGGTGAGGAAGTCCATGCACTAAGGTGTGCGTTTCTTTGATTTATTTATTTTCAAATCATGCCCTTTGCCATAAGGTTTAAGGTCTCTGACAGTTGATTAAAGAACACAGAAGCCTTGTCCATGTGGGTAAGCACCCTATTGAGTTGACAACATTCTTTGTGATTCTTTTTTCCAAAATCCTTGGTAGAGTTCTTGAGCAAGTTGCCACCATGAAATCCTATAGCTGGAAAGCCCTCAGAAAGCCTCTAGTTTTGTCCCATCTTGTCTTGAAGGAAAATCCCGTCTCCACCCTGGGTCAGTAATTTGCACACATCTCATAGGCACTCAGCACACTAGTGCCACCAGCAAGTAGGTATCCCCACTCCTGAGCACAGTTCCAGTCTGTCTTTACCCTGTTAAGTTAAACATGGAAAGATGGCACTGTGGTACCGAGCAAATGATCATGTCTCCCGCTTCCCCAATATTCACTGCTGCGAGATAATGCTCTTCTCCACTGTAAAGATCTGTCACTCATTGGTTTAATAAAACACAGTAGCCAGGCAGGAAGTATGGGTGAGGCGACTGGACTAGGAGAATTCTGGGAAGAAAAAAGGCAGAGAGTCAGTCACAAGCCAAGTGCAGAGAAGGCAAGATGAGAATGCTGTGCTGAGAAAAGGTACCAAGCCACATAGCTAAACAGAAATATCCATCTACAATTCATAGACTCTAGTGTGCTGGTATATGAAGGTGGTTAAGTCATGAAGGCAAAACCATGGCAAGTGGGATTAGTATCCTTGTCTAAGAAGTCTGAGATGAATCTCCTCTCCTTTCCTCCATTGAGGACAAGGCTGAAAGGTGCAGTTTATGAAAGTGAGTTCTCATCATCTGCTGTGTCTGCTGTTGCCTTGGCCTTGAACTTCCTAGATTCCAGAAAAATGAGAAATAAGCTTCTGTTGTCAGAAGTTACCTCACTTGTTGAATTTTGTTACAGCTGCATGAACAGACTGATACGTAGTGTGTTGTTCTTTGGAGACTTAAATCTGACACAGGTTCTGAATCCCTGGGGTGATCTTTTTAGGCAAGAATGCATAAAGAGCCCAGTGAATGGGCATCAGTGAGAGCAGACCTTCAAAACTCAGGTACCTTCCAACTCTCTGGTCCAATATAACCCTAACTCTCCCTTAGTTCCATACTCTGGTCTCCTCTTATGTGGTTTTATTGATGGCTGTCCACTATGACAAGATGAGAGCTCTGTAAGTTCAAATCTAGGGTGAGAAGGAACTCATCACTTCCCTAGAGATGAATTTGCCCTTGCTGGCTTAGTGTGGAGGGGACATGTCCATCTACGAATTACAGTTTACAGAGATGTGATGTCTTCCTTGGAAAAGTCAGACTGACATCTCTGCCCTTGGAGCCAAGAAGACAATTCTAACAGAAGCTAGAGAGTGAGGAGAGAGAGTTTGTGAAGCAGGACGGGGCTGTGTCAAGCCAAAAGGGTTGAGTGAATGCGGACTGGGTACACAGGCATAATCTCTGCAAAGGGCTTTCTAAGACAACCTTCTCGGAATTCGGCGGTCTCCTTTGTTTATTGGTGAGCTCCTCTCAGCTGTAAACCAGAGGAATCATAAATATGCAAAGAATGAAGTCCTGTGGGAAAGAATATGCTTGAATATGATAATCAGCCTTTCATTAAAATGTTTGTTCCTATTATTTTAGAGAAATAATACCGGGTGAAATTTTAAAGTAATAACCGGAGAACTCAGGACACACAGGGGGAGGCCTCTTGACGAGATCGATTCTGTCAAGCTCGACTGAGACGCTGGTCTGTTGTATCTCACCCACTGTGTTCCTCAATGACTTTTGCCTCTTGCAGTGGCTTTCTTAGCATCTGATTGCTGCGAGATTTCCTTCTCATTCCTTTAATCCTCCATCCTACGGAGACAAGTCTCCATGCGCTGCTCAAGCAGTTTCTAGTCTGTTGTTTTTTTTTTTTTTCTGTTTGTTTTGCTGGAGTTGGCATCTTGAATGATGACAGTGGGCACATATGTTAAGACACTTATATACCCACTTGGGGTGTGGTAGAACCTGAAAGAGGTGGAGCCTAGTGATAGGAAGGTAAATTATGAGGTAGATGGTGGGACCCTAGATCTCTCTCTTTCTCCTCTCTCTCTCTCTCTCTCTCTCTCTCTCTCTCTCTCATACACAAGAGATAATTTAGACTTCCTCCATCCCATATTTCTGTCGTGGTGTACTGCCTCAGCACAGGTCCAAAAGCAACTGACCGCAGAAGCCAACTGAAGTCTCCATGTGCTGATATTTTGTTTATGATCTAACAAATAAAGCTTGCCTGAAGGTCAGAGAGCAGAGTTCACCACACTAACTAGCCATAGAGGCCAGGCAGTGGTGGCACACACCTTTAGTCTCAGCACTTGGGAGACAGAGGGAGATAGACCACTGTTAGTTCAAGGCCACCCCGGACTATACGAAATTGATCCAGTCTGAAAGAGAAACAGCTCACACAAAGATGATCCCAACACTTGGGATCACACGCCTTTAATCCTAGCAGTAGGGAGGTGGAGACAGGAGGGATATGGCTGGGTGGAGAGAGGAATATAAAGCAGGAGGAGACAGGAGCTCAGTGCAGTCAGTCTGAGGATGCAGTCTGAGGACAAGACCGCCCCTTTGGTCTGAACATTGGTAGAGGTAAGACCTCTCTAATGGTTGGCCTCTCTGCTTCTCTGATCTTCAGTATCAGCCCCTATATCTGATTCTGAGTTTTTATTATAATACCAACTAGAATTTGTGCTACACCTCCAATATTGTGAACAAAATTAAACCTGTTCTCTTTATAAACTGATTATCTCATATATTTGTTTTATTAGTGGAATACCAGTGAATGCAGAGTTAGTTTAAAATAGCTGAAATGGCTTGGTAGAAGTATTCTCAAGCTCTGTAGGGCTCTGGTCACTGTTTTGAAGTTTCCCAGTCTTTTGTTCTGTTAGGTATATTTTGTTATCTTCATATCTTTGAGGAAGACAGTAATAACTTGGATGTCCATAAGGCAGTGTTTCCTGAGATGTCCTACTTGGGTACCAGGAAGCCTTTAGAACAGCGATAACATCCATACTTTTGGGATGAAAGTGGCTTTATTTCTCTGGGTTCCAAGCCACTGCCCATAGGATCAGATCAAAAGGAAGACTTAAGAAGGCTTTGCTTAATATCCCACCTGCTCAAACAGGTGGCTTCTCTCCCATTTACATAGTCAGCCCCTTGGAATTGATCAGGGACAGCAGAGCCCACTCAAATATGGCCTAATTATCAAGTATGCCTATGCCCTTCAGTCCCCATAGTCTCTTTTGTTAAGTGAGCTCATGTATAGGCAAAATCAATCCTTGAGGCATTGGCTGGAAGCTCAGCAGCAATGTTGGACTGAAGCATGCCTTTTTCTGTGAAACTACTAATTCGAACACAGCATGAAAACACACTTTTACTATTCAGACACGCATGAGCGATTTGCTTGAAGCCTTTGATGAATGCATATAATTGCTGCATTAAAGTGGCTCTTGCGCTTAGAAGGCCGATAGCAGACACAGCTGCCACCAGCTGGGAGCAACCTGCGTGGCCTAAGAGGATTCACAGATGGATTTGCAGCATGAGCATACTGTGTGCCCTTCGCTTGAGTAGGGACAGCTCGTCTGGTTGGACACCGGGTGCACTCTGGGGAGTGCCGGTGGACAGGAACAGGCCAATGGAGATGGGTGGACAGAGCAAGTGGTAATATACCTGTTCCTTCTCCATACAGTCTCTTCTGCTTCTCCTTAGCAGCGAATCTGTTGACTTTGATCCCCACATCAAAGTGTCTAGTGAACAAGGGAGGACTTGTCACCTCCATGTGTGCCCCTAAAGGAAATGAGAGTCACGGAAAAGGAGCAAGCAAGTCACACTCAGAACCTCACTGCTCAGGAGCTACAGAACTGGAATTGTGATGCAAATTGGAAATAAGTCAGGGCATTTTTTTTTAAGACTGGCTATAAAAAAATGTCATGGGAAGTCACTTCTTAATAATGTTAGGTAAACTGATGGGCCATGAGAAGCAACCTACTGAATACCTCGACGACCTGTGAGCAGTGCCGAGGACTGTATTCAACAAATAGGTAATCAGGTGAAATTTGAACATTATCGCTTATGGTCTAATCTCAGCTGCTACGTGATCCAGCTGGGATGAGTCTTTGGGTCTAAGCTATGTCCTGGCCAGGCATTCTCTTGGTCAGCTTCCTTTCTTTTTTGCCATGGCTTATTAATTCTTCTTCTAATTGACTAGTTTGGGCTGCGGAAACTTGAAAGTTGCTCTGCCTATTTCTTTTATGTTTATTTTAAATATTTGCTTTCAAAAAAGTCCAACTAAACCTATCTTTCAATGATTCCTGATTGGTCATGGGCCTGTTTTATTTGAATCTTTTTGAATGGACAATGTCTATTATAGAAGTCTGGACCATAGTAGAGAAAAGGGGAGTTTTTGACAAGTTATGATCATCATTAAAAGTAAAGCAAGCTAATGGAGCATGTATGATTCAGACAAGAGAGTCCAGTGTCTGCTGTGTGGGGGATGGCACAAATATTGTGGATGGGGCTCCCAAAGCTAAATGAGCAGAAGAAACTTTCTTCCATCACCACAGGGTACAAAAACTAACTAGTTAGGACCCCAAACAGAAGTTCTGGCACCGTGATCCTGAACAGAGGGAGTAGGTCTTTTTTAAAGCAAAAGCCACAAGGGTCAGGGTGACGTAAGAAAAAAGAATTCTTAGGATTTGAGGTTAGGTCCTGAGTGATGGTACATTCTGGGAATTTACAACTTGTGGTAACGTTTTATAATTAAATCACAATTTGTGATAGCAAGGTGCTGGCACAAACTTAACAGGGGGCTTGTAGAAGCTTGTCTGCACAGATCTGTGGTTGTCTTAACACAGCTCTAGACACAGCTGGGGTCTTATTTAATTTTTAACCAGCTGTTCTCCCTATGAGTGAGAATAGAGGGCATTGGTCAAGCAAGAGGAGAAGCTGGGTAGGTGGGTTACTGTTCAGACTTACTCCAAGCCATTCAGTGCTCTGTTTCTCCTCCAGAAGACAGAGTGGGACAAGCAAGAACATGAGCCGGTTAACCCTGATGGCTGACCCGNCCCCCCCCCTCAAAGAATGGGAGACAAAGACTCTGACTGTTTTCGTTTTCGGGCTTTGTGGTGAAATATGCTAAAAAAGCGACGTAAGGAAGGAAGGGTTTACTTCTGCTCACAGTTCAAGGGTGCGGCATATTGTGGCACGGAAGTCAAAGTAGCGGGTTCAGTTGGTCCTATTGCCTTTGCCGTCAGGAAGAAGGGAGCCATGAATGTCCTGATGGCCAAGTTTCTTTGTTTCTCTGTAGTATGCGGTGTGGGACCCAAACCCAAGGAATGGCGCCACCATTTTTAGGGTTAATCTTCTTTTCTTCATATTGGAAGCGAATCCCATTGTTAATGCCTTTCCTTTTAGAAGCCAATATATTATCATGGAAAATAAATTTAAATTAGATTTGGGAACAATAAATGAATTTATGATTTGTAAATAACAAATGGGTTTAGAAACAATCTTGCCATAGCAGCAATGGTACATCCATGCTGTCTTTTGGTTTCTAAATCTATTTCCCACACAAAACCGAAGCTCATTGGGGAAATTCCAAGTTTGGACAAGGAGATAATATATGCAAGCCACATCTCATGCTTGAAGAGCAAGAAGCATATAAAGATTAGCAGAACCATGCCGAAGGGACTCAGAAACACCCACAGTGGGTGCCTCTGGTACATGTTCATAGCCATTTGAGCACCAGAAGAACTATCAAACCACAATGCAGATTACAGTAATGAATAAGCTTATACCCCATGAGGCTAGCCTGGACTGCATAGGGAATTTCAGACTGGCTTGTACTACAGTGAGAGCCCATCTCAAAACAAAACAAAGCAAAAAGCAAACCACAAGAAAATAAAAAAAATAAGCAAAACATTGAATAGGTAAA
This sequence comes from Bramus lutescens, assembly GCA_001685075.1. Classification (NCBI taxonomy): domain Eukaryota; kingdom Metazoa; phylum Chordata; class Mammalia; order Rodentia; family Cricetidae; genus Bramus; species Bramus lutescens. The sequence goes on along the minus strand of LOEQ01000121.1, from coordinate 12,310 downwards.
AACCATGAAGTCATTTAGAGGGAGAGAAGGAGAACTTTAAACAAAGCAAAACAGAAAACTAGAGAATTGACTTTATTTGGGGGGAGAACTATCAGCTCTCGTTGAGGAAAAACTTCTCCTTAATCCCCTCCCACCAACTTCACAACTGAATGTAGAGAGACAGCAGGAATAGACACCTGCTCTTCTGCTGCCACTTAGGAAACTCGATCCAGCCTGGGCTCAGGAATGGATTTGGAAACCAGGATCTGGGATACTTCCATGGAGTTAAAAGACCATGTATCATGTTAATTGCTAATTGCTAAGGCAGGGCATGGTTTTTATAAACAAGAGGTCTATCTGTGATGATAGACACAGAATCATCATCCCAACACTGTGTGTCCCTGGTGGTAGCATATGAAGATCTCAGCATCCCCTGTGAGTATTCTTGCCAAATGTTTAACCTGAACATAACCAAGTATCCTAAAGTACCTTCTACTTTATGGTAAATAAAGGTTCTCTAGTGTAGCAGAATTTACAGAATTAATCTATATATAGAAAGGGGATTTACTGGAAAGACTTACAGGCTGTGGTCCAGCTAATCCAACAATGGCTGGCTGTGAACGGAAAGCCCAAGGATCCATCAGTTGCTCAGTCCACGTGGTTGCACGTCTCAGCTGGTCTTCAGTATGTGCTGGAATCCCTAAGAAGTAGGGTCTAATGCCAGGGAAGGAATGGACTTGCTAGCGACGGGAGGGCAAGCAGCCAAAGAGTAAAATATTCCTTCTTCCATGCCCTTATATAGGCTTCTGGAAGAAGGTGTAGTCTAGATTAGAGGTGGATCGCATAGGCCCATAAGGTATGGCACTACTAGGAGGTGTGGCTTGTTGGAGTAGGTGTGGTCTTGCTGGAGGAAGTGTGTCAAAGGGTTGGCTTTGAGGTTTCAAATGCTCAATCCAGGCAAGTGTCACTCTCGCTTCCTGATAGGTCAGAATGTAGAATTCTCTGCCTCCTCTCCAACACCATGTCTGCCTGCATGTCACCATGCTTCCTGCCATGATGATAATGGACTAAATCTCTGAACTTTAAGCCAGCCCCAATTAAATGTTTTCCTTTATAAGAATTATGGTGGTCCTGGTGTCTCTTCACAGCAATATAAACCCTAAGACACACACACACATACACACACTATACACACCTCTATATGTAGCCATATATAAACATATACACATATAAATTCATACAAATATACTTATCTACATGCATGCATATATGCATGGATACATCAGTATATATATATATATGTATCCACAGATCCATATATCATATGTATACACATACATAAATACATACCTATACATATTAGTACATAAATTTGTACATAAACGTGCATGCATACATCATACATAAATACATCTATAATACCTACATGGATGCATAAATATATAGGAAGGAAGACAGTATTCACACATATATTTGCATGTTTGGCTATAACAAGTATGGAAAATATTAATAAATGCAATTCTAGTTGATGGGAAAATTGATAATTATTATCCCTAATTCTTTCAGGTTATTTGGTATATTTGATATTTTTAACACAGCACAGTTGGAAAAACATTTGCAAGTTTTAGTAGTAGTGATTATGAAGAATGTATACGAGAAATTAGTTCTTCTATTAAGTTTCATTTAGTGTAAATCACATTAGTGGGACACCTAATGGTGGAGACTTCTATGAACAAATAATGCAGTAAACAAATTTTGTTTTACAGTAATTTTCAGGCAGGTGAGCCATGCAGGAATCTGCCCTTAAGGGATGCTGGGTTCTATTTTTTCTTTCAACTCTCGTCTCTGAATCTAAAGCATGACTAGGTCTCATTTTGCCACCGACTCAGTGTGAGAGAGTGTCTTCTCTCCTTACTAGGACCCAAATAAAGAAGTATGTCTCTATAAACGAAAGTCTGTTCAAACCTGATGCATTGGAGCTATGATATGCCACATTAGGCTTTGAAGAAGTACAGCATCTTTGTTTTTAGAAATAATGAGTTTAATACTAGAGTCACTAAGTCTAGAAATCTACGAGAAAGGAAAGCAAGCTGGGAAAAATATCTCAGAAATAAAGAGGGTCAAGATTCAACTTCATGACTTTCTCTTGAGCCTTGATGTAAGCCTTGATATGTTATTTTCCCCACACAAGAATGTTTGTGAGTAGCGTGCATTCAATTCCATACATATAGTCTGCAATGTATAGGTGTGTATTTGTGTAGTGTAGGTGTGTCCATGTCTCCTTCAAATGTTCATTCTCCCTCCTTCCCTCCCTCTCTCTTTCCATCCCTCCCTCACTTGCTTTTTCTCTCCCTCCTTCCTCTCCTTGTTCCTCTTGCTTTCATTCAGTTGGGAGCTTGCAGTCAGTCAATAAATGTTCAAGCAGTCCCCATGGTCTGGCCTGCTGTCACTTAGCTTGGTTCAGGGTGGGCCTTGTTGAAGACTGAATCTGCTGACAATCAGGAGAGCATGCATTAGCCCATTTATGTTCTGTCTCCTTGCTGCTCCCATGCTGGCTGCAAGGAAGACCTGTTTAGAGGAGGGGCTTCTGGGTCTGATGGGTAAGAGGTTTGTAGTCAGACCTGACAGGACCTGAGAGGCTGCATAAAGAGAAATCAAGAGATAATTTTCATTAAAACAAATATGCAAGGACCGAGACGTTAATTCATTTTATTTAATTAGAGGTATCAAGTTGCTTAGATTTAACTAGCAAGATTCAAGAAAAAAAAAGCTAGAAGGATAACTTAGATATTCCTCTCCCTCACTGAACAATTTTAATTTGTTTCTGAAAATCCTGTCACTTAGTGAAAAGCCATTAAATAAAAACAATTTTCCATTAATTTTAATTGGAAAAAGTTGTGATGCATTCCACCCAACCCAAATCACCCCCAAACAATATTCGTGAGTAGAAAAAACATTAACTATTGGGCACGATGAAGTATTACTAATGAATGATTTGAAATGAGTACTGTTTCTACAAAGCAGACACAGGTAGCGTTCATGATAATGAAAACAGCTCTTGTAAGCAAGGGAGAAAATGGATGGAGGCGGCAGGAAATGAGCATTGGGAGGGTGGTTGGATGTCAGCTGATGAGTTCCCCACTAGATAATCTTCCGGGATTGCAGGTTTCCTGATACCAAGCTGTGTGTAAGCAAAGTGATGGTACATTAAAACACACACACACACATACACACAGAACTCTAAGCTAAAAATCAAGCTGAGCCTGAGTTTCAGAACAGAGATAACATATAGCATAGTGGGAAACCGTAAGTGATTTTTCCTCATCAGGTCCCTCACCTGGAGTACATATGCAAAGAAAAGTATCCAAGCATACTGCGTTACACAATCCATCCCAGATACTGTTTGAAGTGAACTGCTGTGTTGAGTACTTCCGTGAGTCTCTTTTTTCCAAGAACTAGAGAGTCATAGCAGCTATTCTAACTGCTAGTTGGTATGTGGATAAAAATATAGACAGACCAGAGAAAATGTTCGTGTTCAAAAGTTATATTTGTTCATGAACATTTATGCTCAAGGTCCTTAACTAAAAAGCTGTAATGTAAATGCTTATCTAGGTGTGCATGTCACCCTGGGTAAAGAGTATATTCCCTAGAATTCGCTTGTTCCATCTATTTTAACTGTCTCAGAAAAGTGTGTGTGTGTGTGTGTGTGTGTGTGCGTGTGCATGTGTGTCTATTTCTCTGTTACTGAATACAAATTAAGAAAAACTTAAAACCTTAATGGAAGTTGATAGCACATACAACTTCTGTGCAAATGGGAGATACTTAGAAATCTTAAAATAACATCCTAGCAATAAATCTCAAGGGTGAGTATTAAAGAATTTATATTTAAACACAACAAAGAAAGAAGGATTTAAAGTAAAGAAATCTCAGTCATGGGAGGGGTAGCCAAGACGAACACAGCAAGTCAAAGTGATGTTGTTTTTTTTTCTCTCTGTCTGGAGGGAGACAGCCTTAAAAACTGAGATTTTCTTTATAAACATAATTTTATCTTACAATATAGTAAACCTACTCTGTTTTTAGAGGTTTTTCTGTAATTTCTCAAATTAATCAGCTCAAAATAATCCTTGTACCCAAGAGGGATATATTTGGGTGGCATATTCTAACCCCCGTCCACATTTAATAGCCTCTTTATAAAAGAGAAAGGGTGTTTTAAACATATCTTTTGTGGGATTAAAAGTCTGAGCTCACTTCTGGGTTTTGAAAACCTACCAGTCCCCATCCTGGAAAGCTCCACCCTGGGAAGCTCCACCCCCACGGACCCCTATATAAGCCTGACTCCTGCTCAGTTCTTTGCTGCTTCCCCTGAGCAGAGGCAGCCACCCTTTCTCCTCTGTCTTTCCTAGTAAAGTCATGAGAGGTTTGTTGTTCCGTGTGACTTTGTGCTATTCCTTGGCTCCCAACTGCCAGGATACCTTTCCCTTCAGAGCTGGGGGAAAGCTTTCCCTTCAAAGCTGCAACACTTTCATTTCTAAAGACCTATTTTCAGACTTTTAACAAAGTCTGTGTGTTAGCCGGGCAATGGTGCTGCACACCTTTAATCCCAGTACTTGGGAGGCAGAGGCAGGAGGATCTCTGTGAGTTTGAGGCCAGCCTGGTCTACTAGACCTAGTTCCAGGACAGGCTCTAAAGCTACAGAGAAACCCTGTCTCGAAAAACAAAACAAACAAACAAAAAGTCTCTGCGTGTGCATGTACATTTATGTGTGTGTGTCTGTGTGTGTGTATGTGTGTGCATGTTCCCTAAGGGGCCAGGAGAGGGTGTTGGATTCACTGGAGCTCGGTTTATAGGCAGTTGTGAGCTATAGAATATGAGTGCTGGGAACTGAACTCAAACTTCTGTAAGAGAACATCCCCTCAATGGCAAAATCATCTCTTTAGGCCCAAAGACATCTTCTCAACCATAAGGATTATCTTCGTGCATATCAAAATAAAGGAAGCCAACAAAACACTGTTCCAGAGTTTCCAGGTTAGGAAGTGAGTTTCAGTCTTCTTGCCTTCTTCACCGACCAGCCGAGAGCTGCATCCAGCAGAATCTCTGCCCCACCGCATCTGCAAAGCTCTTCCGATGAGTGGATGAGTCTAGGCCACACTTCTCCATACCTGGTACACGTGGGCCTTGCTGCTTTCATTTATCTTTACCAGTTGGGCTCTCATTTAGCTGTGACAATAAGGGATCTATATATCTGGACCTTGTCCCCACTCCCACTGTAGAATTCCTAAACAAATGGAATTTTATGAGTGACAGGATCAAGAGAAGCCTCTTTGGTGGCTTTTGTCAGAAGCTGCTCTCTTTCCAGTTGTGCCTTAGATACTAAAGATGTGACCACTGGAGGGTGGAGGGCGATTGTCAAGCGAATTAACATGTAGTTACCAAATGAGAATGTTCAGTTCCAGGTCCCAACTTCCAGGAAAGGAAAATAGCAATGCAGACTGAGCTCAGTCCTAGTAGCCAGTGATTTAGCTATTCGGGCAACCAAACTTCCAGAAGAATTTGAAGTCATGGGATTTGGAATGCTTCCGGATTGGTGAGCCCGTTACTGTGCTGGGAGAAAGTGTGAATGAAGAAGGCACAAAAGCTTTAGCAGTGTCTTGTGTACCTCTTTTGTTGGGCTGTCTAGCCCCAGACTTGGCAATAGCCTCCTTAATAAACCCATAAATGTCAATACATGCTTCCTTGAGTTTTGTGAGTCATTATGGTTAATTACTAAACATCAAGAAGGGTTGGGATGGTCTTTTATTTGGATCTGATTGGTCAGAAGTCTAGGCGATAACCTGGGATGTGGCATTGGTGTCTTGAAGCAGAGGGCAGTCTTGTGGGACTGAGGGTTTCACCTGTGTTGTGTGTGTGCTAATTCCAGGTAATTGGAGTCAGGGTTGAGTTAAATTGTAGGGAACCCTGTGGTCCTCGGAGAACCGGAGGAGGAGTGCTTGGTGAGAGAAGGTCACGCATTTGAGAAGTTCTGGGAGTGGAGAAAAGATGTCCTTTAGGGGTGCTCTGAGTGCTTACAAAAGCCAGAATGGCTATGCTTGAATTTCATCCGCACAGAGGAGACTCCAGAGAAAAACAAACATTGGTGCTTTGTATTCTCATTCCAAGACATGAGCATCTCATGGCAGTGATGAGATCCAGCGAAATTTCCATCAGTTTGAACTCATGGAATTTCATGGTTTGAACTCAGCATGTTAGCATCTGATCCATCACTTCCTTTGCTACATTTCTTTACCACATTCCCCATTTAGGAGACAAAATTACCACAGTTTAAATTGCCATAGGCCAAAAGTTAACATGCCATTTTTTTCAGAATCCATCCTTGCTTCTTCATCCCCTCAGGAATTTGAGTTTCTCTTGGTCACACATTCCAGGTGCCTGTGGAGTTGATATATATATATGTGAAGAAAGTCCCATTTATTCAAAGTCTGGAACTCTGAGATGCTGGGTCAGGAGCTGCGATCCTTCACCAAAAGACCGTCATGGGGAATGTAGAGTACCCAAAGGCTTCTTCTACAGAGGGTAAGGCACTATTGTGAGGCAATGCATGGGAAAGCTGTGTGCCCCTGGGGGGGGGTCTTCATCATCCAAGGGTATGCCTCTCTCTCCCCTCTCCTCTTTGGCTAGAAGATGGCATTTGAACTTGACTTCCTAGTGCCCATTCCTAGAACTCTTTGGATAATTACAACACTTTGTACACATTAAATCTCACAACCATTTACATCCTTTGTGAGCTGATCTATGGGACTAAGAAGCAGAAGGGAGTTCTGACTTTAGATGTTGTTGTGAGTCCCAGATGTCCTTGGGGTCATGCATAGAAAGAATATTATTCAGCAGTTATCATCCAGTCATTTAAGCACAGGCAGCTTCTCTTCAGGGCTAGATTTCCCGACAACCAGAAGAGAAGCCAAAAGACAGTTCTCAAAGCCGTGGCCGCTGTCTCAGTACCAACATTGTCTTTTTCTCCTCCCACCTCTATTGTCTTCACAATGGTTCTCAGCCTTCCTAATACTGCAACCCTTTAATTCAGTTCCTTATGTGGTGGTGATCGCCAGCCATAAAACTCTTTTGTTACTGCTTCCTAACTGTAATTTTGCTATCATTATGAATTGTAATGTAAATATCAGATATGCAGGCTCTCTGATGTGTGGCCCCCAAAGGGGTCAGGACCCACAGGTTGAAAACCACTGATTTAGGGTCACTCCACAGGAACAACCTCCTCCTGAGTGGTCCTGCTGTAGCAAACCTCATGCATTCTGTTCTTCATTAGTTCCTTAATCCTGTCATTCCTTCAATAAATATCCACCATTTAATGAAATTCATTAAAGAATGTACTAGGGATTTACTATGCTCAGAAATTCTTAGGGGCATGAGGTTTACAGCAGTTAACAAAACAGACAAAAATTCCCGATCACAAAAGAAAAGACTGGAAACATTTGTCAGGGCATAAAGAGAAACATCTTGCCCTCATGGCTTTCATCTTGTAGCAAAAGACAAGAGATACATTACCTAGGGTAACTGGTTACAAACTTGTTACAACGTGATTTGTTATTGTAAACAAAGCTAAAGACTGGGAAAGGCACACAAATTGTTTTTCCTTTGGTTGTTTATTTTGGGATGACCTTATTACAGATGCATGATTTTAGTAGAGTCTTGAGAGATGTGAATTGTGAAATACACAGATTCTGAAGGACAAATGTCATTAAGAGGAAGCTTAGGCAGGAAGACCTAGAAGTGAATCTCTCCCTGCTATTTCCCAGTGGTTGGAGCAACGTGGAAGTGTAAGAGAGCTGCTGGGAGCTGGCTCGCATCAGAAGGACCACACATCAAGGCCCCAACTTCTGCTTCTCTGAGATGTGAGGCCTTTGGAGGTTCAGAACAAATGTCATGATCTGAGTTACATTTTAACAAGAGCAGTCTGGGCAGCTGGGCTGAGACTGGACTGTAGGAGGATAAAGAAGAGAGAAGCTATTAGCTGGCTTCTGATAATGTCATCCTCCAACTCCCAGTTCTCTGGTGGCTTCCCAGTGTGAACTGGAGTAGCTTCTAAGGGTAGCCATGCTTTGGTACCTTCTACCGTTGGCCTGATCTCTTGCTACACGTACTTCCTGCTCCCCCACTCCCCACTGACGGGCATGAAGAGCAGCCTGGTGCCTGGCTCTTGAGTCTGCCGATCACAGCACAAGGCTGCCTCCTCTGTAATGACATCTCTTCTCTTCCCTGGGGTTAGAGACTTCAGCGCTTGTTTTTTTTTTTCCAGTGTCATGGTTTGAGCTGGCCCCGCCACCTGCATGCGTGTTTACTGGGATAAGGGCTCTGCTTTACTTCCTGTGGGACATCTAGGTTGAAATTAACGAATGAATGATACATAACGCAAGATTGAGGAGATAGCTCAGATGGCAAAGCTCAGATTACAAGTTCAACCCCCAGAACCCACATAAACACTTTTTAAAAAGCCAGAAATTGTAGTTGGCATTTGTAATCCAAGTGCTTACGTAAATAGGCAGACACAGGCAATACAAAATAAATAACCTTGTTGCCTCTATCTGCTGATGTCTCCTCTCTCCATTTTTATAAAAAAGTTTAATTCCTTTCCATTGTTCCTGTGCTAATCTTGTGTTGGTATTCTCCTATTAATGGATATGTCAAGAAAAAAAGAAATGTAGAGAGGGTCATGACTTCTGCTACTGCCTAATGTCCTGTGGTTACTTATTTGTGTGTTTGCTATGTTAGGGAAATAATTATCTGGCTGTGCAAGCTAGCATTTAATCTCCTGGTTGGAGTGAGTACTTGCTTTTACTCCAATCTTCAAAACTGTTGTTTTATAAATCTTAAGAAATGCATTTTCCTCTAAATTTTGTATACCCCCCCCAAACACTGGGTTCTAAGGTGTTTGCTTTCAGGTGTTTTTTTTTTTTGTGTGTGTGTGTGTGCTGTTTACTTATTGAAAACCTCCTGTAGAATGTAATTTGTGGCATCTCCTCGCAGTTTTTTAAGAATATTCATTAGGACACTGTTTTATCTCATCATGTAGATAATTAACGAAGCCATTAACTAACAGTGTACAGAGTCGCTTTCTGGTATGGGGCTAGCAGGCACCTCTATAATGTGACATGTTCCACCTCTACTTGGTTTCTGTGTCTCCAGCCTTGTCTTTTAGCTTTTATAGAAGGCTGGAATCTAAATCCAATCCAATCCGATCTCATTTTGTAAGACTTTATTAGATACGTACTAAGCACTTCACAAAAATTGGGTTGCATTACCTCTTCCTTTTCTCTCTCTTTTATTAATCATGCAATCCCCATTCCCTTAAAAAAAAAGTAAGAAAGAAAGGGAGAAAACAATTAGATTTTCTCAGCTTGAGTCAGTCTCAAAATCCAGGCCGCTCATCGCCCCTGGTTCCATTGTACTCTAAACGCCTACAGAAGCTACCCGTCACCGGGGCTACATACTGCTGTCTTGCATCTCTTCTGTGGAGACTTCACACTTCCTTAGGCCTCAGTCGTTTTAGACAGAAAGCCCCACCTGATTAATAGTGCTTAGAGCCTCCCTAGAGGCATGAAATAATGTGGTTTTCAAAGTTGTTTCCAGGAAGCCTGGTCTCCCCAAAGTTGCCTTAGGGACCAGAAGAGAATGGCAAGCTAGAAGCAAGAGGAACAGGCTTGTTCTGCTTCAGCTAGCAATGTAGATGTCACCCCCCTGTGTGTGAGGGTCCCAGATGGGGCCACAGTGATTGCTTTTGTGCAAATTACAGGAAATCACCCCTCCTGTAGCTTTGTGTGACATTTGAGTTTGAAAGAGGGCTCTGCTGCGAAAATTTAACTTGGAAACACTTTGATGTAGGTCACCCATTACAAAACCCAAATTAATAAGCCTCACCTTTCACATTTGTATAGTGAGGAACAATAGACAGGAATTTTACTTTATTTAAAAGAATACAACATAACCAAATATAAATAACAAAATTTAGTTATTGATTTTGTATTATTTTGTTTGATTCTTAATTTACTTACTGTGAGTGTGTATTCATGTGTGTTCAGGTGCACACAAGGGCCGGATGACTAGAGGACATTGACAGGTGTGGTTCCCCAGGAGCTCATTTTGAGTGTGCCAACTTCTTTGTTCTTTTTTGGTGGATGGACATTCCTGTCTAGACCATGCATCCTTGCACAAAGAGCGATGAATTTGTCCCAAAGCACTGACCAGGCCCAAGCTCTTATGGCACTTGTACTGTAGAAGAAGGCAACCATCAATCCAAAGGATATTTAAATGAATTGCCAGGTAGTGGGTGTTAGCATTCAGGTATTATGCTGGTCCATCCCTGCCAGGTGACAGGGAGCAGGCTGGCAGAATGCCTAAATGCTAACATTGGGAGTGTTACAATAAAAGAATATGGTGAGGTTAAGGGACACAGTTAGGGATGGGAGAGCTGGTCTATTCCCTGGGAGTGGAGAATTAGCCTTCCTAATTGTAAATTCCTTTTTTTGGTAAATTTTTTATTAATCATTTTGTACAACATATTTTGATCATATTCTTTTCCTCCTTCAACTCCCCCAGAATCCTCTCCATCATTTGAAAGTTTGTTATGCTACAAAATTTTAAAAAATGAAACTAACACAGTCCCCTTTCTTACTTAATATTGCCAACAATAAAATACACAGCAACCACCAGACATATAGCTATCTCTCCCTTGGAAAATGTACTGAGTGGGATATGTGGGAAAAAGTAAGACACACAAAAAAAGTGTTTCCTGCCCTGGTGAAGCTTGAAGTCAAGGCTATATTATTTCAGAAACTATTTTTTTAAAAGAGAGAGAAATGAAAAATCTAAAGGTCCTCCAAAACAAAACTAAAACCATCAAGAGATTAGTAAGGGGAGTCTCTGCCCCCAAGGGAAACACACAGGAACACATGGAGCATTTGCTGGGCTGTAGGTGAGGACGAGGAATGGCCTCGACTTATCGACGGCTGGCTGAACACATTGTCTCGTTTAGGATAATTTAGGATCTGAGCTATCACATATAAAGATGCCTAGAGTAGCAAAGAATTTTCTGAGCTCTCCTTCTTTTGTCTCGTAGGAATAGGTTACAGTCAGCTGTGGTGGGATGTGGCTGATCTAGCAACAGATGAAAACAGTCAGGGACATGGTTTTCCTTTACCCTTGGCTTATGCGTCATGGCCCGAGATGGTTATTCAATGGGTAGCCGTTGCTCCTGTGTCTTCAGTAGGGGAAAGGAGGAAGGACTGGAAAAGGGCGTTTTCCTTTCCAGACTTGGTCCCATCTAGTGTTTACTTCTGTACTTCAATGCCTGTAGCTCATTCCATGGCCAGTCACTTGGAGCATGGAAAATGCCTCCCTAACACCGCTCTGTATGAATATTCTCAATTAAAACTCAAGTGCTCTTTTCACAAGAGGAAAATGAATGTTGGGAAGCAGCTGAACACCTACTAAGGAAGCGGTGAGTAGTTAATTTGCCCATTGCGATGCCCGGCTGCAGACTTGGAGCAAGCACTTCCCTGAAATCTTCAGCATAGCAATCTAGGATGGAACAATGAACAGATGCGTTGATTTCAGGGCTGGCCCTGCCGCTACCCAGCCGCCATTTCTTTATTTCTACCAAAGATGCTGATGGGGCAGCGGGGATATAACTCAGGTAGAGTGCTTGCCTAGCATGCATAGGCCCTGGGCTCAAATCCCAGCATGAAAAATAAATGAATAGATAAATAAATGACAAGCAAATATGGATGAAATTCCTTCTGTGTGTAAAGCACAGTGCTACCAAGTGACACACTGGGTAAAAAAAAACACCCCTGCCACTTAGGAACTTAAGTTTTAGTGGGCCTTGCTGAAAAATCATGGAATTGGAGAGCTGTGTTAATGCCACAGGCAGTGCTGACTTAGTCCTTGTGAATGACATCCCTGGGACTCACGGGAGATGGTCTAGATAGGCTGAGGGCTGTGTGCTGCAAGCCAAGGGTGAGGAAGCATCAAAAGATGTCAAACAAAGATATCAGATATGAAAAGTTAAAACTTCATAACCACTTTTACCATTCATTGGGGCCTAACTAGTACAAGACCCCCCCCAATACCAAACGGGAGAATTCAAGAATGTAGCTTGAACATGCTCCCCGAACTCTACACCCCCAAAGATGCCGTCATAATTAAGAAGTTTTTGCTTCTCCTAATGGAGTTTGATGGTCTTAGTTTATCAGCAACCTTTGAATTGAATTAACAACACAAAACTAATTAATCTCGGTATTACCCCAGCAATCCACTTAGAAGC